>JAHUTJ010066469.1:0-25245 GCA_036250325.1 Characodon lateralis
TGAAATATTTCAGTTAGTGTGCAATGAATCTAAAATATATGAATGTTAAATTTTCATCATGACATTATGGAAAATAATGAACTTTATCACAATATGCTAATATTTTGAGAAGGACCTGTATGTCTTGTTACTGTTAGACATCACATCTTAGATATTCTCGTACGAGCTTGACAATGCTGCTCACGAAGAGAACGCCAAGAGAGCAAAGCAGTAATCAAAGCAAAAGGTGGCTATTTGGAAGAATCTAAAATATAAAAATGTTTAGAGGTATTTCACAATTTTTCTTTACTACATCATTTTATGTGTGTTTACTCACAGGTTTGTTACATTTGGTGAGAATCTACAATGTAAATAGTCATTAAAATGTATCTAAAACTAGATGAGTCGTGTTTACATACAGTACTTTGAAAAGTTTTAGGCAGGTGTGAAAAAATGTTGTAAACAAGGAATGCTTTCAGAAATATAAATGATTGTTTATTTTTATCAATTTACAAAATGCTAAATGAGCGAACCCAAACACACAACCAAAGTCATTAAGAACTATCCTCAACATAAAGAAGACCAAGAATTACTGGAAGTGATGGTATGGACCCCACAGAGCCCTGATATCAGCATCATGGAGTGTGTCTGGGATGACATGAAGAGACAGAAGGATGTGAGAAAGCCTTCATCCCCAGAAGATCTGTGGTTAGTTCTCCAAGATGTTTGAAACAACCTACCAGCCGAGATTCTCCAAAAACTGTGTGCAAGTCTACCTAGAAGAACTGATGCTGTTTTGAAGGCAAAGAGTGGTCACACCAAATATTGATTTGATTCAGATTTATCTGAATATATATATCTCATGGTTTATATTTCTTGTGTGTGCTCTACTTTGATGTTTACAGGTAATCATCTTTCCAAACCCAACAAAAAGACGATTAAGCAACGCTTCCTGAAACTGCTGCCCTGCTACCACTCCGGTTCCAGCCTTTCAGTTAATCAAAGCAAGTGTCATTACACACACACACACATATCATCAGGAAATTATCCAATTTCCACCCATCTCAAAAGTGCCCCAGTGTGGCTCTCTGTAGATAACATGTTACTGTGTTTCTGTTTCTCAAAGCAGGAAGTATAACTGATGAAGGGGAGCTATCCACTGTGTGCTACAGACCAGAGGGACTTGACAGTCTTGTTCAGCAAACTAAATTCAGCAAAAAGGAGCTACAAGTTCTCTACAGGGGATTCAAAAATGTCAGTTTGAAGATTGCTGGGAATTATGAATTTTCCTACATTCATTAACAGTGAGAGTGTGTTACCTTTAATGCTGCACAGAAACAGCTGTGGATCTGTTATATGCTGTATGTCTATCAGCAGACTGTTGTGAGGTTTTGCTCACTTATATTTTCCTGATATCTGCAGGAGTGCCCCAGTGGTGTTGTGAACGAGGACACGTTTAAAAGTATCTACTCCAAGTTCTTTCCACAGGGAGGTCAGGCAGTGTCTCTATACTTCAATAATGTTTGGAAGATTTTTTTTTACCCCAAATTTTCATGTTTGTCCTGTGTAATACAATTATAAATCGATTACTGATGTAACTTGACCCCCCCAACCCTTGTTCCCAAGAATAAAAAACACTGCCTACAAACTTTTAGTTAAACAAAAATAGAGATGAAACAACTCAAATGAAACTAAATAAAAAAACTTCTGTACTACCAGGTCTGAAAATACTTGCCAGTTGAACTAACAAACAGCTTACCTTATTCACTAGTAAATAAGTCCAAGATCCATCACTTCAAATATTCATCTTAGCAGCGTATAGCTACAGCGTCTCCTCTGTGTAACGATAGAATGGCATTTTCGTGTTTTTTGTGTTGTGAGTCTGTTTTTGTTTGTCTTCGTTGCACTCATCCTTCATTAAACAGACACCCGCGAGCCGATGCTCGACATCAGTAGATACATTTCTATAGACTTAAGACCTGTGAAAGTTAGGGGACTGCAGTCTGATCTAGTGGCCTGCTACATCGCCAATCCATTGTTCCCGCACACTGCCCACTGCGGAGATGCCACAAGTGGTGCATGAGCAAGCAGAAGACTGAGAAGTGAGGAATTATCTGGGCTAGGCTCGCAACTAATCCACTCCAATTGCCCATTCCCACCATTACACTAACCAACATATGCTGTGAGAAAATGCTGTGTCCTGGTGTTTGTGGAAATGTGGCCCATGTGTTTCAGACTGCACCATTCAGTCACCTCTTGGGATGTAAGACCTGCTCTGGGGGACTCTCAGTTTACATAAGCAATGCCTGTTGCCCCCCTAATCTACAAAGTTTATGATTATTAGGTGTCGGCCATTCTACCTACTGAGGGAATTTACAGCCATTCTGTTGGTAGCTGTATACTTCCCTCCTAGTTCCATCAAATTTCAAAGAAGAGAGGCGCTGAACAAACTTAATCAACTCATCAGTGAGAAGCAGACAGCTCACCCTGGTGCTTTCTTCATCTTAGTCGGAAACTTCAACCATGTAAACTCTAAGAGTGTGTTTCCTAATCTATCCTATGGTGAGGGATTCAGACCATGGCAGACTACAAGCCCTTACCGCATTCCTGCAATAACTCCAGCTCTCTGCTGAATGAGCTAGACAACTTTTTTGCCCTCTTCGAGGCAGACAGCAGCACCCCAACACATAAAACTCCTCCCCTCCCAGCAAACAGGTGTGGACGCTAACCCCTGACAGCGTGAGAAGATCCCTCAGAAAGATCCACATACATAAAGCCTCAGGTTCGGACACATTGCAGGTTGAGTTTTGAGAGACTGTGTTGTGAAACTGACAGAGGTCTTCGCAGCCATCTTCAAAATCTCACTGAGCTAAGCTGTTGTCCCCATATGCCTCAAAACCACCACTATCATTCCAGTCCCAAGAAATCATCTCCATCTTGCTTCAAAGATTACCGCTCAGTTGCACTCAGTCCGGCATGCTGTCCAGCTGCATCACTGTGTGGGACGGTGTCAGCAAGGTGCTTGTCTGTATTTTAGCTGTTGGTTGTTGTCACTGCATGTTGCACTGTGCTCACTGCAACATGCTTTGCATTTAGATGCTACTGTAGTGTTGAAGTGCTTCAGTGGTATGCAAACTCTTTTTTGCACAAAAACCACACTCTTATCAAGGCTTCTTTTAGGTAGTTTTTGTTTGTTTTTTTTTATTAAATTTGCCTTTCATCAGTCCTAACAACACGTTTTCATCTGATTCCTCTAGTTTGGTTGCTGAGCTCTGACGTGTGCATCACTGTCAGTTCACAATTTTAGGGTACACCAGTTACAAACGTTCTGTGTTGTTTAAAACCGCAAAATGCTATATATATTATATGATTTCATAACCCTCCCCTAGTGGATAAGAGTTTGTTTTAACTACATCCAAGAGACTGTTCTTTAGGTTAAAGTTTACATCAAAGGGGTGAGTGTGTAAATAACACATTAAAAGTGAGAATTTAAGAATTTCACAATAGTAAAACAAAATAATTACATTTTCTGTCAAAATTTGAATTTCCCTTTGACCAGGAACTAAATTTAAATGTGTACCTTTGTAGACAACTTGGGAAAGTCATATTGGTGTAGTGACAATAACAAAATTCTGATTGTTGGTTTATCTTTTTTTGTAGATTCAAGTATGTACGCACATTTCCTGTTTGAAGCCTTTGACACCACCAACAACGGACTGGTTAGCTTTGAAGTGAGGCATTTCTCTTCGCTCTCATTCTTCCCTCTGTCTGCAGACTCTTGAACATTTAATAGGCTTACAATGGCAGTTTTGCATAAAGTCTTTACTCACTCTCCTCACTCCTGAAACTGTTTTAGTGCGATAGCCTAGTAAACTGAAGATAGCTTAACTTTTTCTACTGATCTAATTCATGCCCAATTTATCTGCTCCCTCCTTTAGGATTTTGCTGTAAGTCTCTCCATCATTTTAAGGGGCTCCATCACTGACAAACTCAACTGGGCCTTCAATCTGTATGATCTGAACAAGGACGGATGCATCACCAAAGAGGTACTTGAACTTCTCACTCTTTGTGAAAGCTGCCCTAAACTGTTTCAGCATTTCTAAATATTGTTTCATTTCTTCTTTTGGTTCAGGAGATGACAGATATAATGCAATCTATCTATAACATGATGGGCAAGCATACATACCCCAGCATGAGGGTCAGCGCTCCAAAGGAACACGTCGACAGCTTCTTCCAGGTAAGGAAATTATCAAGCCTAGTGAACAGTGAAAACTTGGCAGTGAAACTGGGCTTAACTGTATATGCTTCAGTATATCCAGAAAGTGATTCAAAAAGGTTGTTGGAATATAGTTTCTTTTTTAATCTGGATTTACTGAAAAGGTGATGCGGTTCTTATAGGTTTGATAAAAACATCCAATTTGAGATCAAACCGTAAACTTGCCATATCTCTGACAACCCGCATTCGATAGTGGTTAATTTTTCTTTCCTGTACTTATAATTACCTCTTTCTTTTAACATTTTTAGAAGATTTTTTTGTATTCAGTTTTAGGTATAGACTATTGCAGTCACAAGTAGAGGCTGTATGATACCAGGAAAATATTGGATTGCGATACCATTGCTGAAAATTGTTTGATATCTTTATGATTAATCTACGTGTTCCTTTCAGTTTTCCTGTTTTAGCATTTAACAATGCCCCAACCATTCTCTGTGGGTGTTACAATCACAGCCGCTAAAGATATACATCAGGTGGGGGTTATAAAGGCAGTTCGAGTCCCTCCGACTGAAATATACTAGCGATATGCAGAGTGGGATAGTCTAAAAACTCAAATAAAATATTTTACCTAATATTGTGTACAGGCACTTAATGAATAGGCCAGTCCGAAGAACGCAGTGAAAAGCAGATGTAGATTGACTCTAGTTGAAAAAAACTTGGCAGGCATTTCTAAACAACTACAGATTCGTAGATCAAAACTTTATAGAAGAGTACCCTGTAGAAATTATTCAGACGTGTCACCACTTTGCCAGAATGCAGAGGAAGACCAAAACTGCCATCCTTCAAGGCTGGAACACCAGTGTTAATGTCCACAGTGAAGTCAAGATCACATCATTATGGACAGAGATAAAGATAAACCAGATGAAAAAGATCTCCAAATTCCTCAACTTCACACCCAAATCATCAGCTAGATGGTTGAAACGTTGACTCAACAGAGTCTTCCTACAGGAGAGCAGGTTAACATTAATCTTCTAGAATGGCACCCAGACCTCAATCCTGTTGAATTTTTAAAATGTTGGGTCTGTTGGAAATCAATTGATATAAATTATCTCTAACTATTCTGCCATTTGAGTGCACCGCAGATCACCGGCATCTGGTCAACAGCTGACGGTCCGAGGCAGCGATCCTATTCAAACCTCAGCTATTTAGGAGCATCAACACTCATCAGTAAAAAACAGTAAAAAACACAAATGCCTCTACATTCCAGCTCCCGTAGCTGCTCCTCTTCTACTTTTCTTTGGGATTTCTTCTTCTGTGATATATTTTAGCCTTCTGTGGTGGGAAAATCATTCAGAATGGAGGAGGAAAGATTAGCTTTTAAGGTTGAAAAATATGTATATGAACCACAATCTGGTCAATATAATAAAAATAACAAGATCTATTTTTCTTGAGGTTACCTACTTCAAATATAGTAAATTAATTTTTGTGTAGGACGTTATTTGTTTCTTGTGGTAGGCTACGCCACCTGCTGGCATAAATGGATAAATGCATTTGGTAAAAATCCACATCTGTTTTTACGCCTCCAGGGCATCATTTGCCATTAAGAGTTCATGGCTACAAAAGTGTGTGGTCAAGGCACTTAGGGACACTTACCATAATATTAGTATGTGTCATTACAAAGAGACAGGATTTTTCATGTTTTAGAACTAGCAATAAAATAGACCAGCACCTCAACAGATGTCTAGTATACATATTTTAGGAGTAAAAAAAAAAGATGGTTTTTTTTATGTTGACATGATCAGACTATGTAGCACCTCAGAGGTCCTCTTTGAACCACTTTTTGTCTGTGGCTCATGTTTCCCCAGAAAATGGACAAGAATAAAGATGGAGTGGTCACCATTGAGGAATTCTTGGAGACATGCCAAAAGGTTTCAAATTACACCCCTTTTTGACTCTACACAGCAAATTCACACTTCCAGTTAATTCAATAATTTAAATCTGGTCTCTTATCTCCCCCAATCCAGGATGAGAACATCATGCACTCCATGCACTTGTTCGATAATGTGATCTGAATGCTGACAGACAAGAGATCAGAAATATTCTGTTTCGAGTTCTGCTGTCAGTAAACCGCTCTCCATCTGAGTGGGGATGGCGTTTCTGTTCCTGCAACAATGACCAGAGGGGATTCACTCCAAACACACCTTTTAAAAAACTACACTAAAGAGACTGAGCAGAATGAGTCATGTTTTACTAAGTTTAGCTCTGGTGTATTAAGAGGATGACTGTAACATGTAACCAGTAAATGCCTCAAATAAAGTAATTTAAAGAATATATAATTCAGATGCAGCAGTATCTACGTCTTCACTAATGGAAAAGATAAGAACATATTTCTGTTTGCACATATTCTACATTAGAAAAAAACACTGAATGTACAGACACACCCTTATACAGTGCAATTTCCCCAAAATGTAAATGTTTGCAAACTTTCTGCATTCCTGTCTGATTGGAGATCCCTATAAGCATGAAATGAAGCAATAATCTTACAATAACCTTTGTATGCTTACAAAAATTACCACTACCATTAACCGTAGATTGTGTCTGCATGATGTCTTTTTACCAGCCACTGTAAGGTTCACTGAAACTGTTCATATGTTCTATAAATGGAGTTGGTTACACAAATGGTGAGATTGTTTAATAAAACGACAAAGATTCTATTCAAAAGCATGAATTTTATTTCTGAGGTGCTTGGCATTGATTATTTTATCTCTACTAGGGCTGTCAATTTTTTTAAATATGTAATAGCAATTATTCTTTTTAGTGTCCATATTTACCTTGGGATTGATGGCTGCTTTTTTTTAAATTGTTTTTTTAATGCAAAATCATAACAGATCGTATGCTTTATGTCAAAAAAGACAGTCACCACAATTAGTTTGTTTGGGCTTTTCTTATTCCAAACACAGTACAGCAGCCATCATATTTCACACTCTTGGAGAACCACTTGAAATGGCAGAATATGTTTTTGCTTTCTAAGAAATATGTCTGTTACAGTTCTCTCTATTGTCTTTCCTAACTGAGAGGTAAGTGCAATCAGCCTGTAATTAGAAGGATCAGTTGCACTTTTACCAGGCTTCATCACTGGGACTATAACTGACTGTGTCCTTGCAGCAGGAATTCTTCATGACTCAAACCAAATTGAAGAGCACAGCTTCAAGAGATTTGTCACTCCAGTGTCCCAGGAATGAGTAGCAAGTGCCATCCTTGCATGGTGTTGACTGCTTTACATTAGAGATGGCTTTTTCAACTCAAAGAGAATAAACAGCATATCAAGAATTTAACACGCTGTGAGTAGGGGGCAGTTATTAATAATTATCATTAATAATTATTAACCAAAACTATGCTAAATGGCCCTGCGATGGACTGGCGACCTGTCCAGGGTGTACCCCGCCTCTCGCCCATAGACTGCTGGAGATAGGCACCAGCTTCCCCGTGACCCACTATGGAATAAGCGGTAGGAAATGACTGACTATGCTAAATGTAACTGTATTATCAACCATTTTACCAAAAGGGGTGAAACAAGCACCAACCTTAGTCGACAGAAAATCACTTCTACACAAAATAGGTACAAATACCTGCTCTTTATGCGTGAATTTATTGAACAAAATAATCCCTCTTACAATCAGACTTTTCAGCTCAACAAGCTTTCACCTAACTTGACATTCACTAATCTACTGAAATGATAAATAATAATCAAGAATAAACATCAGTTAATAAATAATGCAAAATGGGGATCAAACTAGCAATTTATGGACAAAAGTGGGAAAAATTGAAGCTTTGGGTTGACTTGGAATATGGAAAGATATCACCTGATCCTTTAGGGGATTCCTCCTTTGTGTGGCTACTCGTAACAGTCCACACTCGAACAGCCCAGGGCTCAGCTTATATAAGGTAAATATCACCTCTGCCTTGATGTCAGAGCTACAATGAATGCTGGAAGGTGTAGTATCGCTGCGCTTCTCTGAACAGGAAAAATGTAAAAATAAAAAGAAATAGCTAGGAACAATTGCTATTGCTGGCAACGGTGGATCCATTCACAAATTGGCCCTTATAGATTAAAGATAGGATGCCATCAAAGTTAATGTACATGCAAAAGTAGACAGACAACTACTTTTGGCAATATTATTTAGAAAATGTACACTACCGCTCAAAAGTTTTAGAACCACTTAATCATTTAGTGGTTTTCTTTATGTTTATGACAATTTACATTGTATGCAGATTCTCACTGAAGGCGTCAAAAGTAAATGAACACATATGGAATTATGTAGCAAAGAAAAATTATAAAAGAACTCTAAAATATAAAAATGTTTAGTTATTTTACACTTTTTGTTTACTACATAACTCCATGTGTGTTCATTCAGTTTTGATGCCTTCAGTGAGAATCTACAATTTAAATAGTCATGAACATAAAGAGACACATTAGGTGAGAAAGTGTATCTAACACTTTTGACCGGCAGTGCATTTCGAAAGCAGGTTTTTCTTTTTTCATCTTTTTATGGTCATGTAAACAATGACAATAATTAACATTTTCAAATAATTTTATCCTTCCTGCCCCTAGTAGAAACTCCTAACAAGTTGAGAAACCTCTGGAGCGGTCTTAAATAACCGAGAGAATAAGAGTGATTCTTAGCCTTAAAGCTGTGGCCTGAACATTTGAACAAGCACACCTTACACGCCCCTCCCCCCTTGCTCTTTACTACCCAACAGCCCTCCCTCCACAGCAGGGCCTGCCGTGATTGCCCTGCTTGCTTTTCATAATTGGTCTTCTGTTTATCCGTCTTTGTTTTCTGAGGTGATGCCACTCAAGAAATTTTCAGTTTTCCTGTAACGCTAGGTTGTTTCTCCGCCAGTAGCACAGCTGCAGCACACCGGCAATCTTTAGCTTGAGCAACAGTATGCACCGTGCTGGGGAGGGATGTGAGCAACGCATACACAAGAGTGATTCACAATGCGAAGACATTCTCCTGGCTCTGATTGGTTGTTTCTGACCAGGAGTGGTGTATTTCTGCAGATGGCAGTAGGACCACTGGGAGGAGCCAGAGGAGCTTGATTTTTTTCACAGATCATCCATCTTATATTCTACTATCAGGACATAGTGACAGTTTTAACAAATACATAAAAAATACATTTTTACAAAAGTTACCTAATGCAGCTTTAAGGATTTTTGATAACTTGCATTCACACTTAAGTCTGAAAGTAGGAGTACATCTCAGAAATTTTCAACACTTACTAAATTCCACTTTGAGAAGTTTGATAAACACGGGCCCTGAGCTCCAACCTCAGACTTTTCTTTGTTAATAATTTTTGTCTTTTTTTTTTGTCCTTAAGCAGATTTCAATTGTCATATGCTATTTTACTTTTATTAGAGTATTTTATTAAACTGAGCTTTGTTATGACTTTACTAATGAGTCACTCTATACAAACAATAAATATGGACACACTTTTAAAAAAATTCAAGAAATGTTAAATAAAACACAGAAGCATCTAAAAAAAATACAATATCAAGATGCAAGTGTTGTGCAATGCAATTATGATTCTTTGTTTTTTAGCAACTATTAATAATTTGAATGAACAATTAATAAATTTATTTTTAAAGTTAGGCTCTTAAATTTTTGACTAACAAATCAGAGCACCACTGCTAGGCAACTGTGATTGGATTAACTATTAGCAACTATAATTAACAGCTAATTAACAGAATTACTAATAAAGTTAGAATATAAATATACTTTAAATACCATTTATACAAATATTAGTGTATATTAGCACCACTGACACTCTATGGCCAAACTGTGTTTAAAACACTCATTGAAATAAGATTTGTGGTAACTTTAAACAAAACACAGAACAAATAAACTAGCCTCATGGCTTAAAGGACCTGTTAGCACTCAGGCTCAATCGCCATTAATTTTTTAGCACCAGGAACAAAGCAAAACACCATGAAATAAACAATATTTAGGTTGTTTAATCAAAAACTTGTCCAGGGACAATGAGCTGCGTGAAAGACGGCAAACAAAGAAACAGCGGCGGCTGCTTTCAGTAGCAGTTTGGAGCGGGGAAAGCTTCTGCTCAGACCGCATGCTTTAGATGTGCACAGCAGCGTTTTCCCTGCTAGCCTCTTCTTCAGGCAGTGGGGAAAACCGCTTCAGTTAAAAACTTTTTTGGGTGCATCTCTGGCTTAAATTCCCTTTCTGCAGAAGCTTAGAAAAAAAGGTTTAAGACACCTTGTCTTAATTACCCCGTGATATAAACGTTGGAAGGACGTACAGCAGATCATGACAAACTTTGGCTGGTTTTTATGAAAGATAGATACGAGGACATCGGATCGTAGTCAACTTTGGACACAAGTTTCAAAGAAGCATAGTCTTACTTGTCAGCAGGTTTTGCGTGCGTCATCTCCTTAATCCAATCAGCTGAGTTGTCCTGGGTAAAAGAGAAATAGGTGTGGCTGGGAGATGTTTTGATAGTGGCTCCATGACATGGGGACTCCTGCTGTGGCTCCTCCTTCCTGGGGCTGGCCTTAAAATGGGTCAGTGCTGTGCATCGCCTTGTGCACAGTTCAGTACGTGTTGTATCCAATGGCTGGGCCTAACAAAATGTCCTCAATTGAGAATTGAAGGGCAAAGACAATCAATTGAATTTTACTTGTTTTTTTTTATATTGCACCAGTTAGCAACAAATTTCACCTGAATGCACTTTATAGGACAAACATATCGAGTTTATACACAGAAATATGTAATAAAATCAATACATCTGATCACAGACTTTATTCAATGACACGAAAAATAATTCAAACCTAGTTAAAACACGATTAAGCAAAATTCAGGATAATCTGTTCAAACAGGAGGAAAACTTCCAGCAAAAGCCAGGTCTGTGCGAACATCTGCTGAAACTGACTGGGAGTTGAGAGATTAAATATTTTGAATAAAACATGTCTAGCAAGGAAAATACCAGGTATACAAATAAACAAATCTGTAATGTAAGCAACAGAAAACAGAAAATGAACCACTAGAGAAATGCTGAAACCCACGAGAGAGGACTGTTGCCTTTAATGACAAAGTACAACTATTTCACAGCAAACTGCAAATGTGCTGGTGAGTGAGTATTCCTAGCTAAACAATTCTCCCTCAATTTCTTTTCTTGGGTAAATCTTTGTCCACAGAGATCACAACAATGGCATCGCTCCTATGTGGATTTTCATATGTCTGTTTAAAGAATCAGTTCGGCTAAATCTTTGTCCACAAAATTCACAACAGAAAGGTTTCTGTCCCGTGTGGACTCTTATGTGTTTGTTTAAATTTCCCTTTTCACTAAATCTTTGACCACATAGATCACAACAGAAAGGTTTCTGTCCTGTGTGGATTCTCTTGTGTGTGATTAAACTAGTTTTTTGGGTAAATCTTTTCCCACATAGGTAACAACAAAAAGGTTTCTCACCTGTGTGGATTCTCTTGTGTCTGTTTAAAGACCTTTTATCACTAAAACTTTGTCCACAAACATCACAACAGAAAGGTTTCTGTCCTGTGTGGCTTCTCATGTGTGAATTTAAATGAACTTTTTGAGTAAATCTATGTCCACAAAGATCACAACAGAAAGGTTTCTGTCCAGTGTGAATTCTCATGTGTGAGTTTAAATTAGCTTTTTGGGGAAATCTTTGTCCACAAAGATCACAACAGAAAGGTTTATCTCCTGTGTGAATCCTCTTGTGTGTGTTTAAAGACCATTTCTCACTAAATCTTTGTCCACAAAGATCACAACAGAATGGTTTCTCTTCGGAGTGGATTCTCATGTGTCTGTTCAAATTTGCTTTATGGGTAGATCTTTGTCCACAAATGTCACAACAGAAAGGTTTCTCTCCTGTGTGGATTCTCATATGCAAGTTTAAATTTACTTTTTGGGTAAATCTTTGTCCACAAATATCACAGCAGAAAGGTTTCTCTCCTGTGTGAATTCTCTGATGTCTCTTTAAAGTTTGTTTCAGAGTAAATGCTTTACCACATTCCTCACAGTTAAACTTCACTCCTTTCTTTACTTTCTTTCGTGGGCCCACTTTTTTCTCCTCTGTAACAAAATTATCCATAGAGCTTGAAGACGGCATTTCTGAATCGGTCATGTGTTTTTCAATTGAAAAACTGAGATCAATTTGTTCAGCAAACTCAGTGCAGCTAAAAGGCTTGTTAATGTTTTCATCTGACTCAAGAGCTCTACTCTTCTTCCAGTCATTGTCCATATCTTTAGTTTTCAGTCCAGAGTCTGAAAATTTTTTGGGCTCAGACGCATGGTGCTTTACATAATTGTCCTCCTGTGTGCCTTCAGTCACTGAGAAAATGCAACAACCTCCATGATCTTGTATCCTGATGGATTCTTCTCCATCATTTTCTTCTGGAAGCTCTCTACCTTTAACTTGGTGTAGATAAATTTGTGAGAGAAGACAGGACTGCTCATCATCTTCCCTCTTTATGGTAGTAGCAGTGACTGGAAACCTGAAGGCATCAATCTCTTCCTTCTCATTGACCTGCTCTCGCCCCAGACTGGTGCAGACTTCCTCCTGTTCCTCCTTAATGTGCAGAGGCTTTGGGTCATGCAGGTCAACACAAGGGCTGTGGTCCTCAGGAGCTTCTTTAACAATCAGCTTCTGCTTAACATCTGCAGGAAACACTGCAACACATCATGCGCATTAGAAGGTATTTTGACTACAGCCTGGACAGCGTTGTTTTTTTTATAAAGATATATTCAGATGCTACGGTTGTGTTTAATTCTTTAAATGAATGACTACATTTTCTTGTCCTTTATTTAGCATTATTGTTTCTAATGTCTGTTCCTTTATGTCAGCTCCTATTCAGTCAGTCTCAACAATATGTTGAAACCATTTCAGGTTCCATCTCACTTGTATATGATTGTTTCCAGAGTGCTGCAAAATTCATATTTTTCACTAGTCACTATGTAGAATAATCAGGTTTTAATTCAGGCAAAATAATTGATGAACATGTCAACTTATCCTCAGTTTAAAGATTTTTTTAGAGGAGCAAAATTCACGAAAGATGTTGTCAACTATTAAATAATGTGCAAATAAAAAGAAAGCAATGCAAATTAGTCCACAAATAAAGTCATGGGTAAAAATATTGGAATGACACAGTGAATAAGTATTTACAAAAAGGGTGGCTAAAAATGGTAGGAAAGCCAAACAACCATATGAAACCTGTCAGTATTTAGAAAGCATCCCATTTATGTGCAAATCAAAAACAGCTGGTTTAAAATTCATTGATGGCCTATATAAAGGTTTCTTGTGAAACAAAGTATTGCACGAAGTGGTGTGACTGGTTAAAGCAAAGAGCCCTTTACATAAAGATCTTAATTTTGCAAAAAATACTAATGGTAATCTTACGCCTCCAATTCTAAACTTCTGAATATTCCTGAGCGCTGCTAAAACCATATTCCTGAAGTAGAAAGAACCTACACTATACTGGGTCATGTGTCTGTGCATGTTTAGTTTTCCCAAAAATGTAATGCACTGAACTGCAATGGCCTATGTGCACAATCACTATGCAGGACTCCACTGCTGAAGAAAAAGCATTTTGCAGCTTGTTTACAGTCTGCTGCAGTAGATCTGGACATGTCTAAAGAACAGGGAGAATACAGTCTGGTCAGATAAGGTCAAGGCTGAACTCTTAAAGTTGTTGGACCCATCATGTTTGGAGGAAAAATGTTTATGCATATCACGCCAAAAAACACCACCCTGAAAGTCAAGTTTGCTACCATTAAGGCTATTGATTTAATAAACTATAGAAACCTTTAAAAGAAAGACGCCATAATTGCCTCCCTGGTTGCAAATAAAAAAAGTTAATTTCTTAATATCTCATATCATTAGTGTTTTTTTATAGCATGCCCAGAACCTGTTAAAACTGGTTGCTATAGTTAATGCATCACTGGCAGTGGTAATTGAACAAAACCATCATATTAAAAGGATGTTGCTTACCACCTATGAGCATGGTTACTGGAAAACCGTAGCTAGTATTACAACACTCCAAAACCATGTAATTGTAATTTATTTTTTTTTGCTTGGAGGTCTTATTGCCACATTATAATGAAATCCACACCCAGGGTCTTCCATTTACCTGTCCTACATTTAAACACCATAGCTCCTTAAAAACATCAATATCAATATTGAAAATATGTCTTATATTATGGGTTCTTCAAAGTAGCCACCTTTGGCTTTGATTATTGCTTCGCACACTCTTGGCATTCTGTTGATGAGCTTCAAGAGGTAGTCACCTGAAATGGTTTTCCAACAGTCTTGAAGGAGTTCCCAGAGATGCTTAGCACTTGTTGGCCCTTTTGCCTTCACTCTGCGGTCCAGCTCACCCCAAACCATCTCGATTGGGTTCAGGTCCGGTGACTGTGGAGGCCAGGTCATCTGGCGCAGCACCCCATCATCACTCTCCTTCTTGGTCAAATAGACCTTACACAGCCTGGAGGTGTGTATATTCTGGCGACTCATGGGGTTGTTGACAAGTGCTAGAGGTTGAAGCAGGTAAACTCCATCTAAAGGTAAGTACTTGCATACTTAGCTGACAATTTATCCGGGGTATTACTATAAAGGTACCTGCAAGTGAAACAACTCTACTTCAGCAGACATTTTCTCTAATTGTTCTTGACTTCAAAGGAAGTCATACTTGTTTTTTCTAATTAATAAAGATTTTCTTTATATTCTACCAAATAGCATCCAGTATTCAGTGTTAGTATTGTTTCTCAGTAAAATAGTATCTCAGCAGTATGGTAATACCTTTGTATCACCATGCTCAATTAGCAAAACAAATTAACTTGAAATGATTGTTTTCAATTTGCACTACATGATATTATTGCTACCTACTCTAAGGAGTATGAATTGACCAAACTCCATTGATTTTTTCTTGGCATTTTCTTGCCCTGACATGCTTAAAACATGGAACCATTACTCACTGCTTGGTTGGGAGCCACCAGCTGAGAAAGACTGTCTTAGATAACATTTGTGAACAACCAGCACCATGAAAACCAAGGAACACACAGGACCACCCGACAGATCCAGGGTAAAGTTGTGGAGAAGTTATGATCAGATGTTTATTCTTATAACCCGATCTTTGAACATTTCATTCAATCAGTCATCTAAAAATATGTGAAAGTGTATGAAAGCAATGAGAAGTCCCATTTGCAGTTTGCCACAAGGCGTGCAAAGGGACACAGCAAACATGTGGATAGAAATGTTCCGGTCATATAAGACCCAAATTGAATTATTTGGCTTTCAATCAAATGCTATGTGCAGCGGTAAACTAACACTGCTTTTAAAACACCTTCTCTGTGGTAAACATCGTGGTGGCAGTGTCATGTTGTGGGGATGCTATTACTCACCAGGGACAGGGAAGCTGGTCAGAGTTGATGGGTAGATGCAGGTGGACGAAAACCTGAAAGAGACTGGCAAAAGACCTGAGACCAAGAATAGTTATGTGTTGGAATGGCCTAGTCAAAGTCAAAATAATAATGCACTACTTTGTGTTGGTCTACTACATAAAATTTAAATACATTGACATTTGTGGTTGTAATGTGACAAAATGTGAAGCAGTCTAAGCCAGTATGAATACTTATGCAATGAACTATACCCTTATTTAACCTCATATATAACCAATAAAGTGGACATAATACTAAAAACTTTTATAATAAAACAAATCTACTCCAGTTATTAGTAACACAATCCTTTCAAAGTTACTATTGATATAGGTGATGATATCTTTGACAACCATGTGATATCTGACACCACACAATTAAAAAGACATGTTTAATGGTACTTGCTAATATAGAAACCTTTCTTAAATGAATGTTGTGAATTAACATAAAGAAGCACAATTGTCCACTAAGTTGATGTAAAGCAAAAGTATAAAGAAGCATACTTTTTGAATTCCTAAATACTAAACTATTTTGCTCAACCATGAGCTCCTCCCTTAGAAGAAGTTTTGAAGAACTGCATGAATAATCCATTGCAGAAATATAATGTGGTGTTTTGACTATTATTAAAAGCTGTGGATTATGTAAGACTTCTTTAACTTCCCATTTTTAACAACATGTGAACACAACTTTCGAAACACTGACAGTGCAGCTCATCAGCCAGCTGCAGGTTGAGCAATCAGTGGTTGAGGACCGCCACATATGAGCAGAGTTTGATTTCTTGACATGAATCAGTCCAAGTTCACCAGGAAACTGCTTTATTTTTGTGTATGTGTAGGTTTTTGTCACCACTTTTCCCCTCGGGGATCGATAAAGTATCTTTGAATTGAATTGAATTTCCACCTTGTCAAATCCATTTCTTGTTTGCATCATTTTTGACAGCCAGGGCATCATGATTGGCTCCTTTCATGTCTTCTGGACTGTAGAGATCATAAGGGAGCATCGTGGTCATCTTGCTGGATGTAACTAGCCTCAGCAGAGCAGAGTTTGGGGGGAGAGAAAGATTGAGGGAAGAAGGAAAATGAGAGCTTGAAGCAATTAATCGTCCATAAGGGTAGCCACAGCATTGTTAGTGGTGAACCGCCAAATGCTCTTGCTGAAGTTGTTCCCATGAATCGCTCTTACATGCCCATCCACTCACTTCCACTGCCCTTCTTCTCACGCTGGGTGGGATGCAGCATCAATGCAAGCCATTGATATGTCACAGCTTTGCAATCACCGGCCAGAGTTCAAAATAAACAGCAACGTGGTTTGTGGCTTCTCTGGTGCCAATTCTCAGTAAAACAACAGAAGTTATGATGTTTTGGTCGAAGATGAAGACGCAAAAATAGCAAGCAAACAAAAAGAGTGAGGGGTCAGTGTTTAAAGAAGATTTACTGTCCAATTCTCTGCTGACGCACCAGTCTCAAGAGGGCGCTTGTATTTAGAACGAAAGACTAGCTTCCTCATCTGACTTCCTGACCCATGTTTCCTGAGGAACAATCTTCCAGTCTATCCAGAAGGCTTATGGGAAAAAGAGCTTGGTTTTCCACAGCACACATGGAGCTGGGGTTATAACCATTTAAGCATAAAAGTGAGACCATGATCAGAAGCTGAAAAATACCTTAAGAAGAACCCTTCTCACAATCTGGACATCTAACAATGCCCCGTTAAAGTATTCACACTCCTTGAACTTTCTGTGAGATTGTTACATTAAAACCACAAACCTCAATGTATTTTACTATAGTTTTTTTTACTATAGTTTTTGCAATAGATGAAACACAAAGAAGTGCACAATTGTGAGGTAGTTGGAAAAGATACTTGATTTTGAATTTATTTACAAAAAAATCCTGGAAAATGTGGGGTGCTTTGTGTTCAGCCCTCTGAGTCAATACTTTCTTTTGTTTAATGTTTTGTTTGCAGCCTTTATTTTTCTCAGTAAGCTGACAGGAAATGGGTGGAAGACATGCAGCAAAGGTTGCCTGAGCCGGGATGTGAACCCAGAACGGCTATGTTGAGGATGGAAGCCTCTGAAAATGAGTCTTGCGTTTTACCCCTACACCACCGCCACACCCACAGTCAATACTTTTTTGAACTCTGTAGAAGCCTTTTGGTGTACGTCTCTGCCAGCTTTTAACATCTAGAAACTGAATATTTTGATCATTTAGAGAAGGATTTAGGTCTAAACTTTGGCTGGGCCATTCATGAATATGCTATGATCATATTGATTCCACTGTAGCTCTGACTAAATGTTTATGGTCGTTGTCCTGGAAGGTGAACCTATGCCCCAGTGTATGCTCATTTTGAGCGTCTAACAGGTTTTCTTCCAGGATTTCCCTATATTTAGCTCCATTCATCTTCCCATCTACACAGGCCAGCTTTCCTGCTCCTGCTAAAGAAAATCATCCCACAGCATGATGTCGCCACGGCCATGCTTTACAGTTTGGATGGAGTGTTGGCTTTCCTCATTGGGCCAGAACATTTTCCTCCATGTGTTTACTGTGTGCCTTTCAATGGCCTGTAGCAAACTGTAAAGGGGGCTTCTTATGGTTTTCTTTCATACACATGCAAATTCTTTCCATTTTTGGATGACTGAACAGTGTTCTATGAGATGTTCAAAGCTCGTGATATTACTTTGTTGCCTAACCCTTGGTCTTCATGAGGTTGTTTGTTCACTTTTGCTCTCTGACAAATGTCTGAGGCCTTCACAGAACAGTTGTAATATAAGGTGAGTTCTGAAGTGAATTGGTTGCACTGGGACCTATTTAGGGCTAAAAGAATGAGGGGACTGAGTACACCTGGATGCCAAACTTTTCTGCTTTTTCTGTTTTTTATTTTAAATTGAAAACCATGTATAATTTCCATCCACTCCACAACTATGCACTGTTTGTGTTGGTCTAAAAAAGATAAAAAACACAAATAAAATGCTCTTAAGACTGTGGTTGTGATGTGGTAAGGTGTGAGAAAGTTTGAGGATGTGAATAATCTTGCAAGACACTATATATTGCTTGCAGAGACAACATAGGAAAAAGGCCTTGGAAGAACTTGGTGACTGGTGTTTCCACCCAGTGTTTTTCTTCTGGAGGACTGGCTGGACCCAGCCATGGTCCAGGTGTCATGGTTATGTGGTGGATGATGTAACCAGATATTCTACTGGTCATTTCTCAGCACAAGGAAAAATCAATGGGCTTCGTATAATACTAAAACCTTGGAAAGCATTCTCTCAGCAAAAAAATCCTGACCCATCTGTCTCAACTTTGTAACCCTCCCAGACCTCACAATCAGCAATATGCGCTCACTTCTAGACTAGAATTACACTGACCACGTGTCTGGTTCTGGACGATACATAAAAACCAAACCGCCATATGATTCTTTGCCTTTTTATTCCCTCGCATTTATTGGATGTGCCTACAATTTAGTTATTGATATTCATCCAGATGTCTTTAATATGAAACCACTTGTGACAGGGCTGCATTGTTTGTTAGATTAGAGCTCACACTGAACAAGCATTTGGATATTAGCCTTGATGATATGTGAACTAATCAAAGTGTGGTTCTCATTGAACTTCGTAGATCTGTGATAAAAGGATGAGTTGTTTCTGAGCCGCCCTCATTGGATCTATTTTAGATGTGTAATGATTTCTTTCCATAAATCTGCTTTTAATATTGCTGTTATTTTAATTTGAACCTTCTTGTTAACAGCAGAATGTGAAAAATGATCTGCAATCTAATAGATGTATATTTTTCACAGTTTGATAGTTCCTAAGGGATCCAAAGAGCTAAAACATACAACAATAGACTACACTTGCCTATGGTAAAAAACAATAGAAAGAAAATTGGATATTAATACCTTTCAATTATAATAATCATATTAGATCATTGTTTTGTTGCATTCCTACTTTCAAGAAACTGAAAAAAGGGATATCACAGTTAATGTGTTTTTAATGTGTGTTGAGATAATACCATGCATCGTACTAAGCTATGGTGGAAAGCTAATGAAATAAATGTCAGTATTATCATGTGCAACAAATGACAATAACATGAAAATCCCAGTGTTCCTAATATATCAATATATTTATTGTATACACGATTTGATTTTTGTCTTCGCAGCCAAAATGAACATTCTAGTTAACTAGATACGCTTTTTCCGCCAAAGCAGTTCCAGTGCTAAACCAGAGCTGGTGCTAGAGCCCCAAATAAGTTAATCAAAGAGTGTTACACCATCAGAGAACAGTGGCAATTGCTCCAAACTGTTGAGCAATGGGCCCAGAAGCATGACATGCAATGATTTAGTCACGTCTGTAGAGTGAATGCACCAACTGTTGTGTGAGCTGCACACTGAAGGACCTGAGGCCTTGGTGTCTTGACTTCAATCACACAAATGGTACAATAGACCATAAAATTTGGAAAAACATAATAAACGGCGTCTGACATCCCCTTGCTAAAGAACTCGCCATTCAGTCACTAGTTAGGGCCCACAGAAACATAACAACTAAGCACTGTGCTGTTAGATTGACGAAGTTACTTTCTTTGGTTGATTGTCTTCTCTGGGTTTGCTGTCTAACTCAGCATACATCCTGGATTGTGGGAAGACCACAAGAACGTCTCTTTAACAAACCTCTAACACACCTTTAATAATTGCTCTCTCAAGGACCATATGAGCTTTAGCAGACTCTGCATGCTTTGTGCTTTAATTAACACAATCCTGCTGTGATGAGAAGATCTTGTAGCATCTGCTCTTTTCTCCTTTGTGACCTGCTGTGACTTCCATGGGTTAACATAAGCTCCGGAAGTATTTCTGCTCTCAGTTAAATGGAGAACTAGAAAATGAATAAAAGTCAAGCAACAGTAATGAAGAGTAAGGAGCATACACACAATGAAATAATTGGCCTTTGTCTTCATACACCTCTAAAAACATAAAGAAAACATAGACATAACATTAAAGACACTGACATGTCTGACAGCAGAGGGAATTTGACCTTTTAACAAAAGTGTAAGGAAAGAGATGGGCTAAATTGAACAAAAGATGAGGGTTGCACAATGGTTAGCAAGAAAGTTACTCATAAAATCATGTACAGGAATGTATTTCTAATCCATCTATTTAAACCCATCCTCAAATTCCTAACTGTTCTTACTGGTTTCTTCCAGCATATGTTCTTTCCTTCCTGCACCTGTTAACATACTATTCACATAAACATTATATTGATGTCTTTTTTTTTCTTATGTGTAATAAGTCAGGAAAGTTTATCTCACACCACCAAGAACTATACCGGACACAATCATGATAAAACATTTTAATAATGTTCTCAACTTTTTATGATTTTAATTAACTAAAAAACATCCAGTGAGTGAGAGTTACGGTACACTATATGGCAATGGTCCAGCCCTTGCATCTACAACAGCTCTGGGAAGGCTGCTTAAAAGGTTTTGATGTGTGTTTATCGAAAGTTTTGAGACTATTTTTCCAGCAGGATACAAATGGCTGAAATGAGCTTCCTCTGCAGTGTGACCGGGCACTCCCTTAGAGATGGGGTAAGGAACCATTCTGGAGGAGCTGCTCCTCCACATCAAGAGGAGTCTGTTGAGGTAGCTGGAGCATCTGTAACAGATGCCTCCTGGACGCCTCCCTTGGGAGGTGTTCTAGGCACATCCCACAAGGAGGAGGCCCAGGAGACGTCCCAGGACATGATTGAGGGACTATGTCTCTCGGCTGGCCTGGGAACTCCTTGGGCTCCCCCCAGAGGAGCTGGAGGAGGTGTCTGGGGAGAGGGAATTCTGGGGGTTTCTACTGAGTCTGCTGCCCCCACGACCCAGTCCCAGATGAAGCGGAAGACGACAAGTAGAGTTTTCCAGAAGTGCATTTCTGAGATTATCCATTGATGTTGGATAAAATGGCCTGGGTCGCAGTCTTTGCTGTAATTTATCTCCACAGTATTCTGTTATGTAGAGGTGAGGACCACTCAAGTTCCTCTACAAGCTCACTCATCTATGTCGTTGTGGATCTTGCCTTGTGCACTGGTGTGGAGTCATGTTGGAGCAGCAAAAGGACATCCTCAAACTGCCCCCAATATGAAATAGTCCAAAATATCCTAGTATGCTGCAGAATAAAAATTCCTCTTACAGGAAGAAAGGTGGTGAGCCCAACCTGAAAAACTGCCCTACACTATGATCCCCACAATACTTTATACTTTACACAATGCAGTCAGGCAACTGCTGTTCTCCTGGCAACTGCCAATCCCAGACTAACCCACTGGATCACCAGATAAAAAGGGATGAATCATCAGTCCACACAACACATTACCCGTGCTATGGAGTACAATGGATTTACATCACTGCATCAAAAGCTTTGCATGGCACTTTATAATGTAAAACTTGGATGGACCTGCTTGGCCATGGAAACCCATTCCATCAAGCTACATACTCTTCTTGACATAATCTGAAGGTCACATGAAGTTTGGAGGTCTGTGGGTATTGACTCTGCCAAAAGTTGGCGACCTCTGGGAACTTCTTTTTTGAAGGCCACTTGTGTCATGTTTCGATTTGGAATGGACTCAACCGCAGAGCAGAACTAAAGTCAGGCTGAGTGTTTCAATGATAAAAATAAAGAAAAACATACATAAATGGAGATTAGGTGCAAAGCCCAGGAACAGGACCAGGCATGGAATTTTAAAACAGAGAAACAAGGAGTATGACAGAGAGTAGTGGCAACGAAAGAAAACCAGCACGAAACAAAGAGAAATTAGGAGCCTAAATATTGAGGCAGGGGTGTAGAAATGGCGTAAACACCAGACACACACCAGAAGAGCAATCAGAGGAGATGTGGAGCAGCTGTGGCAGAGGGAAGGCAGGAGACTAATTACCACAGCTGAGCTGAACAGAGATACAAGGAAACTACAAATCAAGAGAGAAAAGATAAACAGAGATCTAAGAGGAATTATACTAAATGTAAAAAGACCACCTAAATAAAAACAAAAGAATGACTTAATAAGGAAAACACCTAACAATAATGAGCCCTGAAAAATAAACCTAAGAAAGCAAGACCTAAACAACAAAATAAACTGCTAACAAATGGTCAAAATACACACAACAGGAAATCAAAACCCAAGCACCTAAGGATCTTGACAATTTGTTGTTTTTCCCAGTTACCCCACAATACCGCTAAGAATTGACTGTGGAATATTTTAGTAGAAAGGAAAATTTCTGGTCTGTACCCATCTTATCACGGTATCATATTGGAGTTCCTGAGAGCGACCCATTCTTTCACAAATGTTTGTAGAAGTAGTCTGCAGGTCTATGTTTGATTGTATAAACCTGTGGCCATGGAACTGGTTGGAACATATGAATTGGAGGGGTGATGCAATATATTTGGAAATATAGTGTACAATAAACAGGTGAGCACGACCAGCAGAGAGCTGTCATGAATCAAGTCAGGGTTTCCAGGTGAGTATTGTTAGTTCGACTTGATCCAGGACGTACTGTAGAGCCTCTAATGGAGACTCAGAGAATAGAGGGAGAACACACAGAAATACATAGAACCACTCCAGGAATTATGAGCAATCCCAGATTTCATAGACACAATCCTTATATCCACATACCAACTCATACTCACTTATCCTTATAGTCGGGGCTTGTGCCTTCCTTTAGCAGTCAAGGAGCTACTGGTGTGGACATCCTAAGGAGGTCACCATTCCTGCTTTTATATTTTTTATTGAAACAGCTAATTTTGTTGATATGCTTAAACATGCTAGAAAATGACACATTATTTATGGCAGCAGAGGCAGCAACAATACAATTTCCCGCCAGTGAGAGATTTGTATTGGGTGAAGCTGGATCCGAATGCTGCCCCTGCATATTTCTCTATTAAACTCTTAGTTGGAGCCTTCAAAGTAGAGTTTCTATGTTCTTTGTATGTTCTGCTTCTTTCCACTATCTAAAAATATACACACACATCTGGTTTCCTGGGACTACTCAGATGTTGAGTTTAGTTAGTGTGGTAGCATTGCCAAAACAGCAGTCTCCATGTGTATCCCTATAAAACGTTGACTTACCTTAACTCTGAGATTTCCAAAAGGCTTTCAACATATTCAAACCCAGCATGTTCTATGAGAGACAGAGCTCAAATGGAAACCATGAAGCAGCTTCGCTTTACTTTATTCAGCTTACTCTCACAGAGCCTCAGTGAAGAAACTACTTTGTCTTTTAAACTGCTTCATACATCTGTGTGCTACCTCTGATTTAACTTCTAGCTAACTTTGTATTTTCTTAATCCACACTGAAGAGCATTGTTGCCAGCCTGACCTGATAATGCTTAGGTATGGATCAGTCACTGATCGAAAAAAGATTGAATTTTTACGTTTCTGACCATCCAGTCAGGGCCCATAAAACTGAAAATGGGCAGACTTTGGTTAATCTTGAATACATCATCACCTTTTTTCTATTTTTTAAATTAGCCAAGTATGTTCCAGTATTTGAAAAGGAACAATTCTTTCAGATTTTTGTAAAAATGTCAAACAGCAGAAGCCAGATTACAGTCCGTTTTATGTCTAAGATGAGTTTAAGCAGCTTCTTTCTGTCTTCAAGGCAAACAAGCCTCTTAGTCTTTGAGGCCTGTCTAGTCCAATTGCCCCCAACTGTTCTTCTGTCCGCCTCCCTTTATCCTCTCCCTCTTTCAGACGGTCTTCTTCCCTGACTGTAAAAGGACGTGCAGCTGTGTTGAATCCTTCAGGCTGAATGAGAAGAATCAGCCCATTTGGTTGACTTTCCTGGCCAGAGCTTTAAGGTGCCTCTGCCAGTGCCTAGCGTGCAATCCAGAGCAGTTCCTGGGTTCCAGCCATTTACATTTAACAAGACAATGGGGAGTGTCCTGGAGCCATATAACACACAGGGGTCCAGATGTCTGAGTGCTAGAAAACTGTAAGCAGCAACAGGTTTGGTTCTGATAATATTAAATGCTACCATCTTAACTGGATTTGGGAAGTTTAAGAGATTTAAATCCACTTTACATCCAACAACATATACACACACACACATATTAATTTTATTAATTCTGTAAAACAACTCCTGTTTTCTCCCTTCTTATCTTGTTTTATTTAGGATTATATAAAGGCAGTTGTTTATTTCTCATAGAAATAAACAAATAATTCTTTCTTTTTTGTAAACAAATAAAGGATTTTCTTTGGGCATACTGGCGAGAGATGATGACTCAAGTTTCAGACTTGGACTCAAGTTGCACTTAATTTACAAATGGATAGAGTTGAGACATGACACAGACTCATTGTGATTCAAGACTTAAAATATATACAAAAATATCCAATCTTTATCCCACTTAATCAACAGAGAAGGCACATATGTAAGGTGGGGCTAAAGCTGTTGATTATTTTGGTAGTTGACTAACCTGTTAATATTTGTATTGATTAGTCAAATATCTTTTTTAAAGACTCCGGTCCAAAGACGACAACTTCTGTCTTGTCTGAATTTAGAAGCAGAAAATTTAAAGTCATCCAAGTTTTTATGTCTTCAAGACATGCTTGTAGTCTATCTAACTGGTTG
>JAHUTJ010066470.1:0-25230 GCA_036250325.1 Characodon lateralis
GTCCGCATTGCCGGCACTAAGTCGGACCTGTTCCTGGTGCATGTTGGACTCCGGCAGGGCTGCCCTTTGTCACCGGTCCTGTTCATAACTTTTATGGACAGGATTTTTAGACGCAGCCAAGGGCCGGAGGGGGTCTTGGTTTGGGGACCAGTGGATTTCGTCTCTTCTTTTTGCAGATGACGTGGTCCTGCTGGCCCCTTCTAGCCAAGACCTACAGCATGCACTGTGGCGGTTAGCAGCCGAGTGTGAAGCGGCGGGGATGAACATATCAGTATGTTTTTTTTGTTAATTATTCATGTTAAAAAGGCTAAAGAAAACTATTTGAATTCTATACCTTCGGTTGGCCCTGCGTTAGACATGCGACCTGTCCAGGCTGTACCCCGCCTCCTGCCCATAGACTGCTGGAGAGAAGCACCAGCTTCCCCACGACCCACTATGGAAGAAGCGGTAGAAAATGACTGACTGACCTTTGGCCGGATTCATCTTACTCCATCTTGAACCAGCTTGAACATGAATTCTCTGTAATTTCCGTCTTTATAAGCATGCTGGATGCTATTAGTTTCTTTAAATGGCTTCACTTAAATTAGTATTAGGAAGGTCCAGCCTACAACAGCACAAGGAAAAAATAAACACTACATACCTTAACGGATTGCTTGATTGTCATCCAAGAAATGTCAGCTTCAGAATGTGTTGCAGCACAGCTCATGTACTATAAGTTCAAACACTCTGGGATGATAAAACATGTACTCTGGACTAATGTACAGGACGCTTTCTAATCAAAGCTCTGCTGCAGCTTGACGGCTCTGCATGTAGGCAACAGTAACAGTGAAAGAGAAAACAGCAAAGACTTAAAAATATGTCAGGTTCAGCCATTTTGGATTCTGGTTTGTGTTTTTGTTCTGTGGGGTTTGTTAGTTTATTTTTCTTATCGATTCCTGAATTCTTGTTTGTGCTTTATTTCAGCAATCATTAGTTGTTTGGGTTTGTTTACCTTTTCAGTTAGGGTTTCCTTTATGTCTTCAAGTTATTTTGTTAGTTCTTATTTTCCAGATTCTTATATCTCATGTTGTTACAGTTTTCTTAGATCTGTTTTCCTGAGTTTTGTTATTCGGTCCCTTTCCTCCATTGTTTAGTTTTGTAATCAGTTCCACCTGTTTCTCAGCCTCCCTGCATACCTGGTCTACACCGGTCTCTAATCCCTGCTCATTCCTTTGTTCCACATTCACTTCCCTCAGTGTAAAAGCTCAGTGTTTCTCATTACTGGTTGCTGGTTCCTTCCGTTGACTACCCTCTTGTGTCTCTGTTGGCATTATAGTTCATTTTGGGAAACTTCATGTAAGTTTTGGATTGCTCTTGTAAATTTTGGAATTGCCTCTTGTAAAGCTTTTGAAAAACCTTTGGATTTAAAAAAATTAGCTTTCCCTCATCATGTTGCTGCCCAGTGCTTGTCTGCATTTTGGTCCACTACAGCCACAGACCGTGACAAAAAATAGCATCACATGAAGAGTTTCTTCTGAATGTTAATGCACCTCTTCACGTTCAGGATTATCTGCACTCTGATAATTATGCTTGCACTGTTGCATGAGGAATAGAGGAATCTGTAGCTTTCTGGAAAATTTGTAATGTGGATTGATGACGAAATAAGAAAATAATGCGTCTTAAAAAGCTTTTTAAATCATAGCAGTTGAGTTTAACTTGATTTATTTCTGAATACAGAATCTTTTTACCAGTTCTGGTCAGAGGTTTGACAAACAACCATAAGTGGCACATATGTATGTCACATTACGTTTGGGCTTTTAATGATTTAATTTGACTGTTCCTGTTGTGGTGCAAATGGATTTTACAAAATACAGCTTCAAAATGTATTTTAACAAAAATTGTGCACACTAGATTGAATTTATTGGAGATTTATATAAAAATATACATACAGACTCAAATATATAAACATACACTCCCACTAATATTTGTTTAGATCTTCCTTAGCAGTTTGCACCCTAAACATGTAGCCATTAACAAGGTTCTTGCTTAGTTTTTACCTAAACATTAGACCACTCTTCTTAGTAAATCTGATGAAGTTCATTAAAAAATGTTTTTCTGGCACAGATCATTTTTATAAAGTTGAGGCCAGGATTTTGGAAAGGTCATTCCAGAAGCTTATTGTTAGCCTGCTTTATCTATTCCAAAAGCAGTTTTGATGTGTGTTTGGGATTAATGTCCTGTTTAAGACCCACATGTATCCAAGTGTCTACCATCTAGCTGCTGATTTAAGGTGAAGAATTTGCTCCATCTGTTTCACTGCCAGACCCTCAGTATGATGGCATCACTACTATGCATGTTGGGACCATGTTCTTAGGTGCCAAAGAATAACTATGGACTCATCCAACAATTTTCCTTGCTACTGTGGCCAAATAGCTCAATCTTTGTCTTGACCGACGGTAAAAGATTTCCACAGAAATCATTTAGCCAACAATTACTGTGTAAAATAAAGCAAAACATGAGTACCAAATAGTTTTATTTAAAAATAACTGCAGTTGCATGTCTTATTACCAGTTCACCCTGGTAAAAGAACAGTTCAAATTAATCAAATGAATCATTAAAACTTCAAACTTAATTTCTATGCAAGTTATAGTTGCATTTAAACGGTTGATTTGACCAGTATCACCGCTTTGTTTCATCAGCCCGATCTGTGTTTGTGTTTCTAGGATTCAGGCCAGGGTCTGTAGCGCCCATCTCAACATGGACAGCACAGAGAATTTGTTTCCTGGCTCAGGTTTTCAGCAAAATGATGGCTTCACACCCAATGTGACAGCTGTCAACACCGGCTTGCTTTACACATCTCTACTGTCACCAATGATGGACAAAACCATCAACATACTAATGATCGTCATGCTGTTCATCACCATGGTTTCACTGGGATGCACCATGGAGGTGACCAAGATCAAGGTAAAGCAGCTCATCCACATAAATCCATCTGTTCTACAGCAATATCTACCTGTGCATTAAGACATGCATTTATGATCGCATTTATATTTCTACACTGCTGCTTTCCAGGATCACATACTGAAACCTAAAGGTGTGGCCATTGCAGTTCTTTCCCAGTATGGCATCATGCCTCTCACAGCCTTTTGCCTGGTTAAGGTTTGTACTGCAGCTTCAGTCCAAAAAAATTATAAAATCTGCTCATTTACGAAGTTGCAAGTGTTACAGACATTATGCAAGCCTGCATCAGCTGATAATCTATCATAACCCGTCACAAGTAGGGCTGCAACTAATGATTATTTTGCTAATCGATTAATCTATGGACTATTTTTTTGATTCGTCGATTAATAGGAGATTTGATTTTTTTTTACAGAATTTGAACAAGGAGAAGCTAAAACTACGCCACTTGAGGAGTTCTGGATAGAGCAAATTTACAGACAAAGAAGATTTTTCATCTGAAATGCAAAATGTATATATTTGTTGTACAATTTTTGCCTAATTACAACTCTGAGTGGGTTGTTCTTTCAGCAAATGGCATGTTTCAGAGTCTGTATACTCCAGTTATTGTCATTGTTTTAGGAATTCTTTTGACCCACATGCAAAACTCACTCACGAGACCAGACAAGTTTCAAAGGTTTATTTAAACACACAAGGAGAGTTCTACTGGAACGAGGGTTGGAAGGTTCTTCGGGTCCACTGAAGAAAGAGGCAAGAGTTAGTTCAGATCTGGGATGGAAGTACATCCATATAGCTCCAGAAGTTTTGCTTACTTGATCGCTTGAGCAGAGAAATTCAGGAGGGTCATACCACTGGGCTTGGGAGTCAGGCAATCCAAATAGCTTGTCCAATGTTCGGTCCAGAGTTCTCACAGAGGCAGGTGTTAGGAAGGTTAGGAACCGTCCCACAGTCAGAGATGAATAATCCAAATTCACAAACAGCAGTAGAAGGTGTAGAAAGTCCAAGTCCAGCTCCTTAGGTAACAGCCCACACCTCACAAGTTTCTAACAGGAAGCAGGGAAAGATAAACAGGATTAGCAAAAGCCAAAAACAGACTGGCAAAGTTTCTCTGGCTTGGTGTTTCCACTAGGGCAACAACACTCAGGCGCTGAAGGACTGGTGGCAGGTGAAGTTTTCTCTGACTGTATGGCTAAAGCACAAGGTACCATAGAGCTGTCCCTCCCCCACCTGTTGCTTCACTCTGTCAGTCAGCTGGCTGAAAGAGGGCTTTATGTTGTACTGACATGCTTTAATAATCATTAGCCATCATCTTCTTTATTATTTATGAGTCTTTCACAGACAGACTGGTGGACTGATAGCTATTTCCTTGATTGTTGATATACTGAATTGAACAACCTTCAAGACATCACCTGCCTGGTCATAAAGCCACTTATTTTTCTTATTAACACGACTCATCCATATGCTTTCTTCAGATTGCCTGTGTTATTTTGTTGCAGGGGTTCCAGCTGCCTGAAACCACAGCTGTGGTGATTCTGATCTGCGGCTGCTGTCCTGGAGGAGCCCTCTCCAACATCCTGGCACTCGCTTTGAAGGGAGACATGAACCTCAGGTACACAGATCTGTCAACACTTTTTGGGCAACTCTAAACAGGCAGGAGAAAATGTAAAGTGTGGTTACATGAATGTTGGAACTGAGCTTTTCTTCCTTTTTGGAGATATGTTTGGCAATATGTTCATGGAGTCAAGGTGCTTTGAAAAACAAGCCTTCCTTCTTTTGAACTCATAAGAAACCATATTTATGTCTGCTAACAACCATGATAATCATGAACCATGATTATGCATCATAACAAGTAGGAAATTAGGTTTCTGTGTGAACTGACCTTTTACATTTAGAGTCAACAACCTCACCAGATGTTCAAAACACTTGTTTTCATAGCGCTACATCTGATAATCTCTGTACATCCTGTGAAATACATTATTACAGTTAAATGACCTACAGGGCATCCCCAGCCTGGTCATAAAGCCAGGATTTTGTCCTAATCTGATGGCAATAAACCCCGTCTTTTTCCCCGATATGCTTGTCCTTTTCTATGAAAGGCGCAGACGTGAACTTTATGGTGGCATATAACTCAGGACATTCCAGCTCTATCTGATGTCTGGACATTTTATCTGACCTGGAATTGTCCCAGATTAATTATGGGCAAAGTATTGAGGCAAGAAAAGTCAACATCTTATTAATGACCGACTAAAGAAATGTCAGCAGTATTTGTAATATTTTAGATCATTCTAGATGTTTTTACGTCTTTTAAGACTTAATGCTTAGACATTGCATTTCATTGCGCAGTACTACCTGAGCCACAAAGATTTAACTGTGGTCTCCAGCCATAGCACAAAAACAAGAACATTTCCTCAAATTTCCTCATTCACCTTACATTACAAAAATACTTCAGATATTGTTGAACTGACTGATGTATTTAGTCAAACGGTGGTCCGGCCTGACCCACATCCGCTCAGAAAGACCAAGTCTTTTGGAAGATGCAACTTTAATTTCCACTGGAGACAATAGTTCTAGCCTCCGTCCACATAATGTTTATTTGCTAAAAGAGAAGTCATTCATTTTTGAATCTTGTCCTAAAGTAACAGGTCTTTTACACACGGCATGGTGGTCACAGGTCTTTGCACTAGTGTCATTTCAACTTTATTGCTGATCTACTTTTTCCAATTTTTTAATCTTAAAAACGGTAAGAAACAAAACATACTTCCTGCTCATTTTGTTTTCTGCAATTCAGTCTACCATACTGTCGTAATTGTGAACAGAAGGGGGAATAGAAAATAATTACTGCATCTGTTATGCAATGTTATGGGGGCCATACACATTCTAATAATGACCAGGCAGAGTTCACTTGATTAATCTGAGAAAATAAAACCTGGAAAATGTAAGCCCCACTTGCGGCACCTAGAGGATTTAGTGTTCATGACATGTAACGACAAAACAGAAAAGCCATTCAATTTGAAATTGTGTTGTTTCCTCAGCATTGTGATGACCTCTTGCTCCACGCTGCTGGCTCTGGGCATGATGCCTCTGCTGCTATATCTGTACTGCCAGGGCTTCTCCAACCTGCAGAAAGCAGTGCCGTATGTGGACATTATTGTGTCCCTGGTTGCGATTCTGGTGCCTTGCAGTACCGGCATCCTCATCAACTACTTTCGGCCACATTATTCAAAGATAATCTCAAAGGTCAGTGGAATGAATTCATTTTTCTACAAAAAGATAGAAGTCTGACTCTAACGCCACAGCCACTAAGACGTTAGTCTATGAATATCTAGTCATTATTTTTCTCAGATTCTTGTTAAAAAGTCAGTTTCCTGGGATTTTTTTTGAAAAATAGAATATGAAAAATAGTACTGCGCAAAACCTTTGAAAAATTAGATTAGGTTTAAAACTTTTCTTTCAAGGAGCCACAGGTTTAGTCATCTTTTCAAGTAAAATTGGTTGAAAATGGGTGCAAAAAGTGACCAAAGAAAAACCTTGAAAGACCTCCACAGATCCTAAAGAAGAATTTCTCAAGACTGCTTTAAAGGATTAAATTTAGTCCCACTCCTTGGAAACAGGAGAAATGGTTATGAGACATCATTGGAAACTGCATACCACTGCATGATCACGTCTGTTGTTTTCAGGTGGGCCTCGGTGTTTTGATGATTTCCATTGTTGTGATTGGCATCATTTCCAGCGTTGAAATTGGAGGCTCCCTCTTCAATGTGCTCTCGCCTCCTCTCATGACCATCGCCGCCCTCATGCCCCTCATTGGCTACGCCTTTGGTTACATCATCTCCTCGATCTTCAGGCTCAACCAGTCGTATGTTATCAAAGATTTTACAGTGCGTTAATAAAAATTACAAGCATTTAAGTAATCCGCATTTTGTCACGGTGCAGGCACAAACTTTAGCACACACTTATGAAGTGGGAAGTAAATGATACTGGGATCAAATTTTTTTTTTCAACAAAAATTGGGAGACTGTCTCATGTAGTTGTATTTAGCGTCCAGATGTTTCTTAAAGAACATCACTGCATCATGAAGAGCAAAGAACATAGCAGACGGGTCAAGAATGAAGCAGGATTAAAGCACATTTAGATTATGAAACTATAATAGTTCGACCCATTTTACTGTGTGGAAAGAGTGTGGGCATCCACCTAAAGTGCATGCTGGGCAAGGTGAGATTAAAATCCAAGAGGCCTATGGTAACTCTGGAGGAACTGCCGAGATCCTCATGCTGGCTGAACACAAATACACACCAACTTTTTCAGATTTTTATTTGTAAAAGCAGGATATCGTTTTCCCTCCCCCTCACAACCATACACTTCCTAGTGTTGGTCTATCACACAAAACACCAACACCTAACACCTTTAAGTTTGTAGTTTTAATGTAACAAAATGTGGAAAGGTTCAAAGGTTATACTGTTTCAAAGCTTCATATGACTGATACTGTGTCGGCTAAGCATTTAACCATGAGCTTTTCTCTACATGCATTCGTGACTTATGTATAAATCTACCCCAACCCTCAGAGAGCGGAGGACTGTTGCTATGGAAACTGGCTGTCAGAACATCCAACTGTGCGCCACCATATTGAAGGTAGCCTTCCCCCCAGCTGTGATCGGACCTATGTACCTGTTCCCCCTGGTCTACGGGTCCTTCCAGTTGACTGAGGCAGCAGTGCTCATCGTTCTGTTCAGGTCTTACCAACGGTTCTCCAGAAAATGGAAAAGTGACACAAACTCCAGATGTCAGTAGGCCTGCTTTGCACATAAAAAAATGTTTTATGGTATATTTTTTCTTTATCACAGAGGATAAAGCTTCTGAAGAAGAGAATAACACCCTGATTTGATCATTTCTGTGTTCAGTGAAAGTGAAATCTGATCTGGCAAAACCACATATTTCTACCTTAGGCTTTAATTAAAACTAAAACAAATCAATTAAAGCTCCCGATGTGCCTTTACTGCTACACAAATTTGGCCTAAGCTAAAAAATGTTGAGTTCAAAATCTGTTGCGGAGCAATTATTCAACAAAAGATGTCATGCAAGGATCCACGTGGAGCTTTGATTAGGACAGGGGTTCAGTTGGGGTCAGTATTTAAAGAAAATGCAATGAAATAAACATTTTGACAAGAATAGCAGTTTGTCACATTTATATTCAAGATTGCTAAAAGGTAGAACAAAGATAAATGTATGCCCAGACTAAATGATGTATAAGATGACCTATACATATTTCTACTGGGAACGCTTTGTCACATTTAAAAGTGCAAAATCCTCATACAAATTTTAACGCTAGAGAAAAATAACCTCTGTAAATACTACATGCAGTTTTCAGATGATGATTTCACCTATTAAGGAAAAGCAATCATTCAAACCAATCTGGCCTTATGTGAAAAAGCAACTACTCCTAAATGTAATAGTTGGTTTTGCCAAAGGAAGAAATGTTGTCCCATTCTTCCTTGTAGAATGGTTTTATTTCAACCACCAGGAGGATTTTCAATTATGAATGATCTATTTAAGGTCATGCCACAGCATCTCTATCGGATTTAATTCCAGGCTTTAACTAGGCCGCTCCAAAACCTTCATTTTGCTTTTTCCCCCCAGATTTTCAGAGGTTTACTTGGTGATGTGTTTAGGATAATTGCCCTTGCTGGATAATCTACACATATTTGAACCAAACCCTCTCCCTCAGAATTTTATGAGACCAGAATTCCTGGTTCTATCAATTATAGGAACTCATCCCGGCCCTTTAGAAGCAAAAACCACCACTGAACCAACACCATGTTTGATAGATGCCATCATTTTATTGTCCTGAAATGCTGTTAATTTATTGCCAGACGTAAAAGGACACAGAATATTTTCGCCAAAGTTTCAGGGATCATCAAGATGTTCTGGCAAATGACAGATGGGCCATTGTGTTATTTTTGCTAAGCTGTGGTTTTGGCCTTTGAGTTGAGGTCAGTTCATGAAACAATGTGACCTCAAGTGAGGTCTGCTGAGCTTTAGATGTTGTTCTGGGGTCTTACCGACCAAAGAGCCACAACATGTGCACATTCATGCACTGAAACAGATCAGTAGACAACTTGAAGTGCCTTGCCAAGGGACACATTGACATGTGGCAGGAGGAAGCTGGAATCAAACCCACAACTTTCAGATTGCAAGAGGACTACCCCCCCATTGGGTCAGTCACTCCATGCAACCTATTTGCGACAGCTAGACTAATATCTTTACATCAGGGCTTGGTGTGTTGCTTTTTAAGTTATTTTAACCTACCTCATGCCAGGTTCCTTTTAATTTATTTCTTCTACAAAAACAAAAAAAACCCTGAAACAGAATAAGAGGCATATACTTTATTTATCTAAGCTATATACTATTTATTCCTGATTGATGTTCAGATCTTGCTCCTTAGACAAGGCAGGTTGAGTCAAGTAACTGTGAAAATAAAGCCAGATATTCAGGAAGTTTACCACATTCCTGACTTGTAATTAGTAAACTCTGATCCAAAGGAACAGGTGGGATCTGGTCCTTCTTTCTAATTTACTTATCTGATCAACAGACGCACCAACCGACACCGAAGGAGGAAAAGCTGAAGATATCTGAAAAGACTGTATTATCATCGCATCATACCTGCCCCCCCCCCCAATCACTTTGTTCATTTCACTGGACAAACTTGAAAAGACTGGAAAACAGTTATGTAAATGTCATAGTAGTGCACTAATAGAGACAAAATTCAGGGTTTATTAAAATTGATTTATTCATCAAGTCTGTTTTTAATACACCATACAAACGTCTATCTTCACTGAAAATAAAAATCCCTCATGTACAAAACAAAACTTCTCCCTCAGATCATTGTATGCTCAGATCACCCACAATAACAGCTATCAAACTACCCTAACGGTAACATGTGTATATATTTGAACACTTAACAGAAAGCTGCAGTATGTACATAAATCCCTAATTTAAGAAATATCACTCCAGTAAGCAACATTATTGCTTAGAGTGCAACTGAAGGGTTGGCTGCATCCTCAAGAGTTTTGCCTCTGTACAAAGTCATTATCAACAGTGGTTGCATTAAAACAGTAGCATAAATGAAGTCAATTTGCAAGTTTTAAATCAGTGGAATAATGTGCACATTTTGCAGCCGGGTGAAGAAGCTGCCAGTGCCAGATATATCTGCGTTTTATTTTAGCTTTAAGCACAACTACGAGAACTAATTGCCATCAAACAGCAGCACATTCAGGTATCTTTTAAGTACGTTTGGATATGTGCCGCTGGATGTTAAAAGGAGGAAAACCCTGAAGAACAAAGGAGCAGGGCATGAACACTGATGCACCAGAAAGACAGGATCCCATAATTCATCGAGAATCACCCTGAATAAAAGAGCCTGTTTAAAAGCGCTGCAACAGTGACGTTTATGGTGACTTTTGCATTTTAGAAGCTCAACTGCATTGCTGTATTATAACACATGGATAGGTTTATAGAAGTGAGGCGTAACTCTGAGCACAGAAACATTCTGGAAATAAACTGCCAATTAAGTCGGGAAAAAAAAAACAGCTAATCATTTCAACAAAATTTGCGCAAAGAAAATTCACGTTCCGCTTTCAAAAGGAGGCAACGGGAGCTCTAGTAAACCAGCCCCTCCTAGTTACTTCTACCGCTGACTTTTACGAACTCAGCGTTGACTGTCAGTAGAAGGAGAGCGGGAGCGAGGAGATCTAGAGCGAGAACGGGAATGTGAACGGGATCTTGACCGAGAACGGGATCTGGAGGCCCTCTGAGCTGGCGGAGGTGACGACGGAGTTACTGATTTGCTGGTCTTGGATGAGCGCTTGTTGGGTTCCTTTGATTTGGGGCTCGGCGAAGAGGTGCCACGTGCAGGCGTGCCGCTGCGAGAGCGGGAACGGTGGTGGGCCTTGGCGGGGCTTCGGGAACGTCTGGGAGAGCGGGACTGGGAGCGGCCGCGGGAACGAGAGCGCGAGCGGGATGAGCTCTCGGAGCGTGAACGGCTTCTTGATCTATTTAAAAATAAAAATAGGATCATTAGCAAGGAAAAACAATTAGACAACTGAAAATGAAATATTAGAGCGAAATAATATCAAGTCACAACAGTTATTGTAACTGAAATGTATGCAATATCCCAAACAGAGGGATGCCATATTTCTTGTACATCTTGCAATCAAGTGATTCTCCCCCCATTGATGCAAGTTGTTTTTGGTCAAGCTTCATGCAGGAAACTCACCTCTTTTTGGCAGCTTCAATGAGTTTGATTTTCCTTCCATTGATTTCCTTTCCAGAAAGTTTGTCAAGGGCATTTTTCAAATCACTGTGAGAGGCAAACTCAACCACCCTGAAAAGGGAATAGAAAAAGCTCTCTTCATAATGGAAGCTAATCTTGTAGAAGATACAAACTCTAGCAGTGACATTTCTCACCCAGGAGACACAAATATGGTCGTCTTACCCTTCGTTGAGCTTTGGGCGATGTGCGTCTGCGAATGTCACCTCTCCAGCTTGTCTCATGAAATCTTTCAGGTCCTACACATGCAAACTCAGGTCAGTTTTTGGAGGGGTTCGGAGAGCAATTACCACAGGCTGAGACATAAACTGGACTGGATTTACCCAAAGGGAGAGATGGTTAGAGTCTCAGAACTATACAGGCTACTGCAATTAAAGATGAGGATGAGTCCAAGAAACGAAATGGCTGTTAACCGACCTGGTGCTTTTAACACAATGGGTTTTAGGTGAAACAAATTAAAAAACAACCTCAATAAAAGAAAAAAAAAAAATTGTTAAGAAATTCACAGGCTTTGGCATAAACCCTTTTCTGCCAGGGATCAGTGTAGCACAAGGTCAGTTTATTTCAACAGCAATGAGGTCTGTGAACTCATCCCTCCTTTAAACAACAGAGATTATCACCATCTTCATCAACTGGGCAGCATCTGGCACCAAGAGCCCCATTTTCCCGACAAAGAGGGCACATGTGTTGGCGCCGGGACCGCCCCATCTCGGCACCCCACCTCAGCAAAGAGAGTGAACAGGGTGGAAGAGAGGAAACTACTACCTGAGAGCGATACCCTTTGGGGTGGGCCGCAGGCTCTCCGAGCCCACCTTTACCAGGATAACAGCAGATTATATCCACGGGCACCTGGGAGGAATTCACACTCTCTCTCACGATGTGAAGGGACACCACAGGGGGGAAGGAAGGGGGGATATCGATCGATCGAAGCCCCTCAAATTAACGAACCATCGATCAATACGCCACCACCATCGACTCTCGCTCTCTCCTCTGCTTTCTCTCTGCCAACTCTGTTTCCTCTCTCTCGCCCTCAACCACACAGCAGGCGTTGCGAGCGAGCGAAGGGCCGCCAGCGCCTCTAGTGTGGAGCGAGCGCTCACATGACCAGCAGGCATCAACTAGGAGTAGGACACACTGGCTGACAGCACAGGCTCAACCCAGACAGAAGGACCCAGAAGGGGTTAGCTCCACCATAAGCGAGCTCTTCCACATGACACAACAGTCAAGCTGGCAAATAAAGGGGTGGAGAATTGGTTAAAATTTGAAAACAACAAATTTGGTGTTTTGTTTTCTTTGTGTTTTGTTAAACTGCATAAAAGATTAATAGTTCTTTCCATTCTAAATAAAAACGGGTTTAAAAACCACAAATTTACTGAAACCAACTGACCCAGCTAAGTCTGATATTACAACTGAATTTTTAAGTTGGTTTTTAGCAGCCAATTTAAAAAAAAATAGTATGTATATTGTTGGAGGCAGACAAATGTAGGTGGTGACATTTGTAAAAGCAGCTACATTTAAAAGGCAATACCAACCTGCCAGCTGACACGGGAGGACAAATTCTCCACAATCAGACGGTTCTCAGTTCTCATCGGAGGAGGGTTTCGGCTGGGAGGGAACAGAAAAACAAAGAAACTCCAGTCAAATGCAAAATGAGCAATGACACTTTCAACAGCAACTCCGAGGTGCCGGCTAATAAAATCCTCTCTTTACCTCCGACTGTTCTGGGAACCTCTGCCGTAGCGATCAGAGAAACGTCCGCCTCCACCGCCGCCTCCCCGCCCACGGCCACCCCGCAGACGCACACGAGCATGCTCAATGGTGACCCTGTAAATCAAGGGAAGCTTTTAGTTTCAGAGAAACTTCCTAGGGAATACTCACAAGCAACAGGGAAGCTCAAATGACAGCCACACCTTAAGCCAATTAAGAACTGAAGCTTGGGTTGCAAATAAGTGCTTTGTCAAAATATTCAACCCCAACGCCTTGAACAGTAATGTTACAACCACAAACAGAACATTTTAATCAGGATTTAATGTGCTAGACCAATAAGAGTTGCACACAATTGTGAAGTGGAACAGAAATGGAACATTTTCATAATACTGGTGATTAAATGGGGGACATACATTTGCATTCAGCCCCTCAAGAGTCAATACATTAGAACCATATTTAATTGCAGTAGAGTCTTGTGGTTCATGTCTCAATGATGCTTTGCATGTCTGCAGACTGTAGTACATGGCTTATGAAAAAGTGGACAATGGCTTTTCTGTTTACAAATTCCCCCCACCTGAGTTTTGGCTCTCTACAGCTTGTCTCAAGACACCATCAGCCATTAAAGTTGGGGAAACAGTAGGATTTACCCTTTGTTTTGATGCCAACCACTGTTAGCATTACAGCTAGAAGTTAATTAGTTTTAACTGTTATAACGAATAGTGTATACCTGCAACCTCTTTTCCATTTTTAGCGTGTGACTGCCATATTTGCTACAAAAATCCCGACAGCATGACAAACTCAGAAAATACAACTCCAGGATATGAAGAATCTAGACACCATAAAATCAGTTGGTTGCATGGGATTTTATTTAAGGATATTGCACACAAGGCACACCACAATTTCCAGATAATTGTAGAAACAACTGAAACCATATTTAAAATTCCCTTCGACTTCCTCATCCATGTATTACTTACTTTTTATTTTAACAAATCCCAAAGAAGACAAAAATACATAAAAGTTGTGGTTACACCCAAACATGGGGAAAACTTTTCTAAGGCACTTTGTGTACAAAATCAAACCGCGCATATGGTCTGAGATTACCAAGTGTGAATAAAGAGGACGCAATAAAAAAGTATCAACCTACAGCAGGAAAACCTTACCTTTCATTGCACAGCTCTTTGCCATCCAACTCATATACAGCATCTTCAGCATCCCTGGGATCGTCAAACTCCTAGAGAAAATCAAGCATACAGAATCATTCATAAACTAGTGGCGCAACCTTAACTTTAGTATCTTTTGCTCCAGCAAAAGTGATATTCTACTAGACGCATGTTTGTGTTCCCCATTGCTGGCAAAATTGAAGGAGTATGTAAATGTTGCTTCAGACTGGGCTTGCTGCTGCCTTCCAGTAGTAATTGGGAAATAGAAATAGCCCAGTTTCTGGTGAAAATTTCAGCTGGAAGAGTGGAAGCAACTCCGACTATCCCTGGTTAGGAATTCAAGATGGCTGCTACTCGCATCGACAATAGTAACACTGTCTTTGTTTTAGCGTTTCTTTATTACTTATGTGACTTTCAGTCAGTCGTACACGTACCATTTTTTCAGAGTTTATAAAGACCGGGTGTTTCTTGGTTAAGCGCACAGAATACCGCGTAGAACAGCGTTATTGTCATCATTATTGTCGCCACATGCGAGCAATACAGAATACGAGCGTCCATGTTATTTCCGACTTTCAGACAAGCGGGAAACTTCACCTCGGAGATTACTCCGACTTTCCGGTATCGAGCTTCGATGTAAACGGAATGCAGCAGGCTAACAGAGATGCATGTGGAGTATTTTTTGGAGGATCATTTCTAAGTAGAAAGTCAAAATGCGGTGCAAAAAAAACAAAACAAAAAAAACTAATTTCGCCATCAAACATTATGTTTAAGTGGTAGAGTTGATGAACTTTCAATAATATCCCCAGTGTGATCAGATTCTCTCCAGCTCACAGGACGGCAATTTTACCGTGGCCTACTTTCCACTGTGGTGACTCACCACGAAGCCGAAGCCTCTCTTTAGATCAATGTCCCGAATGCGACCGTATCCTTTGAAAAACCTCTCCACATCCTTCTCTCTGGCCGATGGGCTCAGGCGACCGATGAAGATACGACATCCACTCATGTTGATAGTCTCGATTAACCAACTGCAAACAGAACAAATCACTAGTTTTTTTCTTCGTTAACAAATGCCCCACTTATGCTAGTCAATGGCGGGGGCCTTCAGTGTGTTACAAGCTAATGCATCAGGATAACGGCTAAAACGATATACAACGCTATACAACTCTATTTAAGTAAATATGGCAATTTTAATTTTAGATACTTACCGTTAGAGGATCGCAGAGCTATTCTATCTTGTTTTCTCCTTTGTAGTCACAAAATCGTCGACTGTTATGCAGGATAAAACAAAATGGTGCCTGTGCTGTTTCAGGGCGGAGTCTTTTTAAAGAAAAAAAATCCACGTGACCCAAGGCGACTGCAGAACACGAACAAAACCGAAAATATTCCGAAGCTTTCCGAATCTAACGTCATAAACGCGAAGGTAGCGTTCTTTGGTGTCGTTATATTTTTGACCACTGGGTGTCAGTACGACACTACACTGTTTAATCAGACAATGGTTGCTGGCGTTGTCGTGACAAAGTGAACAACAAAAGACAATAAACTGTAGTTAATACTAAAATAAATATTTTTAAACCGTCAAGCGTTATAATTAGGTTAGAAAAGATGAGTTATATGAAACTCTTTTACCAGGACATTATGGTCTGCTTCCACAATAAATCCGTAAATGAGTTATGAATTTATCAAATGAACACGTTTTGAAGTATCCTTAGCTGCTTAATGATACTTGGATTTATCAAGCACATTAAGTTACATTGTTTATTTTTACTGATATGAAAGATAAACATAAACCAACAAATCTTTCTAAAGTTGAAAGAAAAATGATACATCGTTTGCCCAAATGTTTCTCTACAACCTGAAAAGTGTAGTGAACATTTGTATTTTTGCCCATTCCCCTTTGCCAGTGTAGAGTGTTTATGTGGCCAATAGTTTTTGAGTCTTGCCACAGGTTCTCAAATGGGTTTAGAACTGGGCTTTGACTGAGCTGTTCGAACACATTCAATTCAGCTCAATTGAAAAATACTTCATTTATCCCAAAGGGAAATTTAATGTTTGAACTCATAGTATCCAGGTTTCTTTATAGACTTGCAGATGGCGATGGCTGTGGGCAGGACGGATCTCCTGTAGTGGTCTGTCTTGTGGGGTATCTTGAAAGCCTCTGACTGAAAACACTCTACTGATGTATGACAGTGTCATGAAATGGATGCTTAGAGTTGTTGGTAGAAGATGAGATACCAGGTGTCCGGCTTGGATCAGTGTGCATCAGAGTAAATCAGAGTGTGGAAAACTGAGCTTCACTGATTCCTTTATGCACCTTTCCTTGCTACTATTTCATAGCCTAGTTTTTAATTTTGGCCCACTGTGTATTTAAATTTGACACCTCTGGTATAAACCAATCAATCCATTGTAGCTATGGGTACTGGGCTCAACAAGTTTGCCTCTAGCATTGCCTTGTATTTAGCCTAATCTTTTTTCCCCAGTTTTACTATCCCTGCTCAGGCATCCCCACAGCATGATTCTACCACCACTATGTTGCACTGTCATAACTGAGACTTTAGAGTCATAAGAAGTGTTATTTTCCCCACCATAAAGAGTTTTGCATGTAGGCCAAAACATTCAATTTTGCACTAATCTGACCTTTCAGATATTTGCATTGTCCCCTCTATAGCTGATGACCAACTTCGAATCATATGGCTTTCTTTGAGCAATGCCCTTCTTTTTGTCAGATTTCTAGAGTGCGGGACGAATAGTCCTGTTGATAGATTCTACCACTAGAACTGATAATCTCTGTAGCTCCTCCAGAATTACTTTTCAGATATGCGAGTCATTTTATTTTTATAAATCATGTAGCATGTTCCTTTTGTTTGAGTTAAACTTTCACATACAATTGCAATAAATTTCATTAAAACTTGTGGTTGTGGCAAATGTGAAAAAGGTAAAGGGGTATAAATACTTGAAACCCCACCCATGTGATAAACTTTCAGAAATCATTCGCTTTCAGTTAAAACTGGTATACAACTGGGTCAATGTGAAAATGTTTGCAAGCATATTTTCATAAGATTTCAGTGCTGCATAAAACAGAAATGAGTTGGACATTAAACAAAGTTCACACCTTATTCCACATTTAAAAGAAAGCTTTAATTAGAAAGTTATATACACACTGTAAAATTAAATTAAACTTTATACAAATATTAAATTACTATCTTCACACCCACTTCCATGTACAGAAAGAAAACACAAAGCTTAAAGCATCAAAATTAAGAATCCAGGTGGCTGATGTGAACCTGTTATTTCTGGGAACTAAACACCGTACAACAGTGCTTCTTATGGAATTTTCTTCCTCCAGTCGTCTTGAAACTTGAAGCATTGCAGCAAAAAAAAAAAGCCAGAAGGTAATGAAATATAGGTGCTTTTAGGCTCATTGTTATTATCGTCATAATCTTTATCACAGTCACTGGAGAAACAGTGGTGGGGGGAAGGGGGGCATAGACGGACAGACATTCGCTTAGTTGTGCCCACAACAGAAGTAAACTCACTCATAAATAAAGACAATTTTATGCATAGAATAGAAAAAGAATAGAGTAAGGCAATTGGGAAAACAAGTTGCAAAACTGTAAAGCAATCAATTTGGAGGTTTAAGATTATACATAATAAACGAAAAGAAAATGTACAAATCTAAGGCAATATTTTGTTTGCATGAATAATGTAGCCACCGACAAAGACAGGCCAAAAAATGCCACAAAAAAAAAAAAAGGAATAACATATTTCGATAGGTTGTGTGTGTCTGTTTTCCAAGCTCAAGAAGTAATTGTCAGGATTTGTCCGAGCCATGTTGTTTCCAGGGTGACCAGCTCAAGCACTGAGGCTTTTCAGGCGTTAATAAAAACAGATGATGACTTCTAACAGGACATGTTTTCTCTCTTTAATTTGCACTTGGCGTTAGAGGATTGAGTGTATGTGAGGGGAGATATATTGCTATCTAACAAAGCTTTTATTCTTTTCTTTATTCTACTGCAACCAGTTGCAGTTTGTGTCCACAATTCACAACAGTGGAGAGTCTTTAGTTCAGCACGAAAATGGGTGTGAGCCAGTTCCTCTAAGGAGAGTAATGTTTTACAGCCATTCAACACTGGGATAATACCCATATTGTGTTGCAAACCCAATGCCAGAAGTAATGCTGGTGACTTTTTGAGTGTTGGGAGGGATATTTTCCTATGGTGAGAGACTGGGACCATGCCAGCCTCAATCTGAGCACAGGCAAACCAGGAAAGGGCTGTATCAAGGCCTACCATATCAGGACATGTTTTCTCCTGCCTGGCTACCCCAAAAATACATACACACTCAGATTCAGCAACTCAAAGCAAACAGTCACACACAAACAATAAATACACTGAGGAGAAAATTAAACGATAAGAACCATAAAAGTTTATCCAACTGTCCAACCACATCAGGCCTCGATCTTCAGACCATGTCACCCTTTCTCTTGTACGAAAATTTTCAGATGTGCAGTCAAGACACCAATCAATCCTTCTCATGCAATAGAAGCAGTGCCTTCTAGATACCGCTGCAGCTAGCGGCGGAAAATAAAAAAAATGGGTCTTTTTATGGCTGTGATGTGGTGTTTGGTGACATGGTTGTCACTCCTGCTAATCCATTTGCTAGACAGCGACAGCGAACACAGAGAGAGAAACAGGGGAGGCTTCATGCTTTGTTCAGTGCGCCGTGACAGCATTTAACTGAAAAACAACATGCAGCATTCGCAGAGAGGGCCGCGAAAAGTCAGGTGTGCCTCACAAGTTTTAAAATACAGCGGGAAGACGCCTCTGAGGGCCGAAGCTTTAAGAGCCAAAAATCACAAGTTTTTCAAGCTTTTTTTTTTGTATCAACAGAGATCCCGAATAGAGCTCATGAGCCTAAGGCTTTTGCTGGAAGAAAATCACAAAAACAAAAGAACAAACTCTATTTGCAGTGGGAATACAGATGATTACACTGGGTGAGAGGCAAGTGCATGGTAATACGTAACCTATGATAAACAATCCTGACTCAATAAGTAAGTTTTACTCTTATTCACAGGATCTACAGGATTTACGTCAATCAGGCTGCACCCAATGCATCTGGCCTTTTCTAAGTTTCAACCAGTATTTGGGTCCTGTGGGCTCAACATTGCTCATGTTGCAGTATTGGTACTGGCTGTCGGTTTTGCTTTGAAATGGGAATAGCAGAAGAGGTTGCAGTAGGAGACTGAGCATTGTTCTGGTCATTTCTCTGCTGGCTGCTTGGAGGACAGAGGGGAGTCAGGGGAAGTAAATAAACAGCCACAGTCAGTTCTGGACAGCAGCGACAGATAGGGGAAGGAGCTGCTCCTGCTGATGCTGATAGCGGGCCACAGGCTTCATGCTTCCTTCAGCAGAGGGATATCTGCCGGGGAACAGAAGAGTCATATGAGAACAGGCCGACAGTTCTTCCATCAACTTTGGTGCAATGCAATACATCAAACAAGGAGCATTTTATATTGTTTCAATGTTTTTGATTTTTTTCGTTCAAGGAAACTGAGGAAACTGAATGCATTTCAATGACTAATCTTCTGAAAAGTAATAGTTGGTTGCAAAAATATTCATACCTTCAACATTTTCATATGTTGTTAGATTTAAAGCCAAACAGGTCAACAGATTTAGGGATTTTGTGAGTTCGACAGAAAGCAGCACATGATTGTGAAGTCAAAGAGAAAAATAAAAAAATATTGTAGTTTAAAGGTTTTGTTTTTTACAAATAAAAGTGTGCTGTGCATTTGTATTCAGTCCCTTTTACTCAGACACTCTAAAATCAAATTCAGTGCAAATACCTGCATTCAGAAGCCACCTAATTGGTAAACGGAGTGCAAAGTAATTTCTTCTCAGTATAAATCCAGCTGTTCTGTGAATGCCACAGGAGGTTTTTTATAAAACATTACCGAACAAACAGCATCAAGGAACACAGCAGGGATAAAGATGTGGGGAATTTTAAATCGGAAGCTTGGATTATTGTTTTTTAACCTAAATCTGTAATAGATGTAATGGAGCACTGTTTAATCCATCATTCAAAAATATAAAGAGCAAACCGACAGGCCAGGCAAGAATATTACTCAGAGGTAACTCTGGAGGAGCTGCAGCGAATGCCGGTTCAGGTGAGAAAATCTGTTGACAAGACAACTATTAAACGTGTCCTCCACAAATCAGGTCTTTATGGACCATTGGCAAGAAGAACATTGCTATTCAGAGATGACAGAAAGATGGACGGGGCTAAATCTAGTGCAACGCTGGAGGAAAACTTGTCAATCGGGCAAAGGTTCACCTTTCAATAAGACAATGACCCTGAACAGACAGAGTTACAGTGGATTAGATCATGTGCTGGACTGGCCCAGTCAAAGTTCAAGCAGACGTCCAGCTGAAAAATCTGTGGCAAGATTTGAAAACTGGTGTTCACATACTCTCTCCATACAATCTGACAGAGCCTGAGCATTTTCCTTTCACTCCACATGTTCTTTCCTGGGTTGGTCCATCACCTAAAATCCCAATAAATCACACAGGCATTTATGGACTAAGCTTCAGGTATTTTGCAAAGAAGAAAGGGCGAAAAGCTGGTAGAGACATACCCCTGAAGACTTGCAGCTGTAACTGAAGCTAAAAGATGCTCTAAAAAGAACTGGATCAAGGAGGCTGAATACAAAAGCACTTGATTGCAACATGACAAAATCTGGAGAAGTTCAAGGGGTGTGAATACTTATGAAAGCCAGTGTAAATAAAAATAACAGTAAGTGTAAGCAATGTATCATTTGGGGATATTTGTGAAATCTTAAGTAGCAATCACGGCATGTTATGCTGAGGAAGATTTGTAGTTAGACTGCTTTCTCTTACCATCAGCAAACTCGTCTACAGAGGTGACAGAAAGCAGACTGTGCTGGTCGCTGCTCTCAGAGTCTCTACGGAGAGGTAGGGGGCCTGCACAAGCACCCACAAGGTGCTCTCCAGCCCATGAAGTCGAAGAAGAGCAGGAGGAGGATGAGGGGGCTTGATGAACCAACACTGTCTCTGCGTGACGGCGGGCGCAGAAGGAGGATGACGAGGTTGAAGGGAGACAGAAGTCTAATTCTCTGTGTTGGCGGCTCCTGCTGGAGCTTCGGCCCCCTGTGGCTCCCTGAGGAAGCCCCTCGGAGAGCACGATGGGGACTCGATCTGGTGGTGCTATAGGTGGCGGTGGGGAAGGAGGAGAACCAGACATACCACTGCTTCCATATACAGCCTCTTCATAGGAGGGCAGCGACACCTGGACGCCCTCCACCATGATGGAGCTGGTCTGGCCTGAGACTCCCGGCTCCCTTCTAATGACCAAATAGATAAAGAGAATGAATCAAAGCCTAATGCACAGGTGAATGTGGACAAAGTGGATCAAAAAACAAAACTCAGTTCTGGCTTAACGTCCAATGTGTCACAATGAAGCAAAATCTTTGATAAGTGCTGAATGTACATCCCTTTTTAGTAGGCAAAAATCCCTCTGGCCTATTATTCAATCAACAGGAGTGCTAATGAGTATTATATCAAATCATCCTGGCTTTTCTATCACACAGCCCCTGCAGACGTGGTTGTCAAATGTGATCAGAGGAACTATTTCTATGCTTTCGTTTTCATTTATCAGGAAATGACATCTTGCAGAACGAGTCACAGATGAGCGACACCACAAGAGTCAACCAAAACTTGTCTTCAATATGTTAGTTCACAGAAGCAGTGGACACATGGTCCTTCTAATGTTACAGCTTTCACAAATTCCTGCGAAAAACATCAAGTGTAATTACTAACTATGCCTAGGAGAAGATAGGGAAAACATTCTCCTCATAAATAAAGAAAATACGAGGAGCTGTAGCAGTTTATTTTTGTGGTATGAGAAAATGACAAGGCGAAACTTTGAAGTGTAGGCATCTTACCTGTTGTGATGGAAGGACTTGAGTTTTGGCTGTACTAGAACAAACAGCACCACTAAGAGCAGGATGAGCAACACAGAACTTGCTGTGGTCAACACGATGGACAGAGCTGGCATCCCTAAAGGCAAGCTTGGGTCCTTGTCTGAATGACCCACAAAGACAGATTGAAAGATAAATAGTTAACAGTTTGCACCATTTTCACAGAGTCCAACACAGTTTTCATGTTAAAATGCAATAATTTTTCATACGTAACTTTCGAGAGATCTCTCTAAGTTTAACCATTTCTTTAAAGAATAAAATACTAAAGTTCACAATGAATTTACAGCACAGTACAAAAAAAGATAAAGATAACAGACCTTGTGTGAGTCTGCAGCTGATCTGCATAGGACTGTCCCACTCGCCATTAAGGCAGGTGAGGTACTTGTAATCTCCCTTCATCGTGTATCCCTCGTCACAAAAATACTCGATGACGGTGTTGTGGATGAGGCGGTGGCAGGGAGTCGGGTGACAGCGGTAGCCTCCATTCTCTGGTTCCGTAGGCGGCGAACACACTGGAGAAAACAAGATGAAATAGATATTTGATGGGTACCACTGTGCCCTGAAAATCTGCTGGTCATTATATCTACCTGTGGAGAGACTTCAAAGCTCAGAGTTGACCTAAAATGACACGGTGCTCCCTGCTAGCTTTCAAGGACAAACCTTTATGGTAGCGCAGTGAAGTGAAATTTCAGTCTTAGTTGACTCGTGTATTATGTGCACAAGTTCAACGTTAAAAGCCAATACTAATGTCTGAGAAGAATTTTAAGATGTGCGTTGAAAATCTATAATTGATTGTTTAAATATACAGAAGAAGCATGATCCACCAAAACATATTTAATAATAAAGTCAACAAAACACTGAAATGCATGGCATGTGAGTGGGTTAGTATTTATATATGCCACACTCTTCAGCATGTTATTTTAAACCAAGTATTATTGTGCTTCCACTTTAAAATTATGCACTACTTTCTGTTGGTTATTTACATAAAATAAATGAAATACCCGTAACCAAATATGAAGGATTTCAAGCAGTATGAATACTAATGCAAGGTAGGGATGGGTACCGTTCACTTTTGAACCAATACGGTACCGATATACTGTACCTGGGAATCAATACCGGTACTCAACGGTACCAGTTTTGTGTGTGTGTGGTAATAAATGTTAATTTGTTTAATAATAAAATCTCAAATATTTCAACTTAACATATTTATTTCTCAATATATAAACTTTAATGAAGATAATCAAACATCCAGCTATTTGTACTGTAATATCTCAGATGTTTCAAATATTTCTTCAACATTAAAACTCTTAACGGACTACGCAGTGAAATGCACAAATTAAAACCCGGCCATGTTGCTGGCTGCCGACGACAAGTTGCTACCGAATGCAGGCCTGCAGACGGTGCTGGAGTTGTAGCCGTAGATCTGAGGCTGACGAAAATTGTCTCTTCAGCCTTGACCAACATCTTGTGCTTAACCAGGTCAGTGTGTATACACACACTCAGAAGATTTTTTTTAAATGTATTTACATGAAATGACATTTCTTTTTAAGTAGCAATAAAGGTTATTGCTCACCATTGTTTTTGATACACTTTGGAGGTGGATGGGACCAAGCTCCGTCACTGGTGCAGAAGATAGTAGCCTGTCCATCTGGTGTATATCCTGGTTCACAGCTGAATGTAAGCTGGGAGCCAGGGGGGTAAGAGGCCTGGTTGGATTCGGTCTGGTTCAGCAGGCTCCCATGCTGCACTCCGGGTGGAGGCGCACAACCTAAAGGCACAGAACACAATTTATTGAATCACTGCTTAAAGGTTTTGATGGAGGATTGCATCGGAACAGGACACAAATTGGATTTGAACCTCTGTTCCTCTGGCTTGCATAACCAACTCCCTGCTACAGCCAGGCAGCCAATTTGAGAGCATAATCCATATTTAATAATGCAAGATAAAAAAAGTAATTATGTGCTGTGTAAGTAAACATAGTTAGGTTGCCTCAAGACAGGATGTGTATCCTAATTTTTAATTCAAGCAGAGATTTTCATGTACCAGCCAAGTGGAGAATCAAACAGTTTACCTTTGTTCTATTTATAATTTGTATTTCCCTGAGTATTTACACAAAGTCAATCAGTGTGTGGACAACTATAACCGTTTTACAGTCACTGTAACTTTTGAGTGCTGCATGTTGTGCGTGCATTCTGCTGTTTTTTTAACGCTGACATAAACCTTCACCTGGCCTACCCTAAAGGCAGCTGCCATAGGGTCAAACAACCTTTCCAAGGGAAACTCTGTCAAGTTGACAAGTAGAGCTGATAATTAAAGCTCAAGGGTATTGATACTTGAAACTCTGCTGTATGTCACACCAGGTGAAGAGAAAAACTGGATCATGATGAGGAAGCCATGCTGCTGTGTAGAGGATTAAAATGCCAGAGGGAGATTCATATAGATCTAATTCCTCTCGATTAGCTCCTGTTCATTAAACCGTTCACACACTAGTAATGGTTCTATCTGGCAGCAGGTCTGGATCCTTCTCTGGGTTCATTTACTTTGTGTTAATGGCAGACTTCGATGAGAGCCAGCCAAAAAACACAGGATGAGGCAGTAGCCTAGAGTTAATCATGTTTTGATCCACCTTCCCAGGCTTTGTCTGCAGCACGGCAGGGCCATGCCAGCTACTTGTGGAGCCTGTGTTTTATTGCTGTAAGAGAAAATCATCTAGATGTGTGCTGTGTGCCAACAGCTTCCCCCACACACACATTCAAAGTTACAATCTGGCGAGAGGAGAGCATCTAAATCCAGCACCTGTGTAAACTGAGATACACAAGCACCAGAGTTAGTGAAACTCAGGCCCAGAAAGTCATTTGAATAAATCTAATGTGGCGCCACCTGATGGCAGGTAAAGTAAAGCAGCTGTCACACTGTTTCTTACCTTGCCATGTAAGCTGGTGCATTGAAAAATGTGCATATATATATATATATATACACACACACGGCAGCAGGACCGCTACCTCCACCTTTGTGCAAGGAGGAACAGGAGGAGCACTGCCAGAGCCCTGCAAAATGACCTCCAGCAGGCCACAAATGTGCATGTGTCTGCACAAACGGTTAGAAACCAACTC
>JAHUTJ010066471.1:0-25220 GCA_036250325.1 Characodon lateralis
AGCATAGGTACTGAGAAGTGGTCTGTGGTCCCCACCTGCAGAACCACTCCTTTATTGAGTGCGTCTTGCTAATCGCCAAAGATTTCCCCCTGTTGTCTATTCCATTGGAACAACAGCTGTGAAATTGATTGTCAATCAGTGCTGCTTCCTCAGTGGACAGTTTGATTTCACAGAAGTTTGATTTACTAGGAGTTATATTGTGTTGTTTAAGTGTTCCCTTTTTGTTTTTGAGCAGTGTATTTATATATTGCTATAATGCTTTACATTATTTTTTTATTATTATTGTGTAGTCAAAAAAACAGATATTTTGACTACACAAAATAAATGCGAAATAAAAATAACTTAGTCCTTCTTACTCCATGCATCTTTTTCTCAAGTGCCCTTGCTACAGATATTGTTTTCAGCACTCAGTTCACAACACAATCAGTTGAAAATGCTACAGCTTTTGCAACACTCACCATATTACATTCAACTATTTATATGTTATTAATAAACCAAAATCTGGAAGGAGCTTGGCTCATAGTGTGACCACTGTGGACAACAGGAAATGAGAAACTCAGCTGACTTGTCAGTGAAAAAGCTTTTATAACCCTAACAACAACGGGTTCTTCAGCCAAGTGATTTAAATTAGATTTTCCCTGTGGATACAGATCTTTATCATTCCGATTACTTTAGCCATTTTTAATGAACTTGGCAGATCAATGCAAGGCATTTCAAATGGTATTATTTTTCATCTATGTAAAGAAAGAAAATTTTTTATCAGCTCAAACTGAACAGCATAGTTCAATTTGGTGATGAGCAACACTGGCTAAAGTTAAAAACCATAGTACAAACATATGCATTGCTGTCTCATACCTGATTTTACTAGAAGCCCTGTTTTATGGCCTGAGGAGGACCATGGTTTAAGTTCTGAGAAATTATTCATAAATAAAATCACTTCAAACTACTCTTGTGTGCTCTGGGAATCTGTGCAAAAGGTGGTTCAGTATTTATTTTATTTTCTTTCTCATGCTTTGATGAAAAACACTGGAAACATCATTTGAGAGCATCACAAAGCAAAAGAAACAACCATGAACAAAACTAACCTTTGTATTAACCTACTTGATATGCTAATTTTACCGAGAAAAGCTCTTGTTTTAATTGTGATCTACTTTAAAACCTGTCCAGTGTTTAAACATTCAACAGGAACATCTTTTTTACTTTCTTTTGTTTGCTAAAAGTCCCTCGCAGCCTGTCTGGCTTGCTTATTGTTAATACATTTAACCAACCACAGATTTACTTTTTTACCTATTTAGAGTTTAGTTTATTAAGTTTAGTGTAAAAAAAATTGGACAATAAATATAAATGAAAATTAGGATGTCAATGGGTGAGGTTACAGCGGTTCATTTCCATCTCTACTCCCAGTATACACTAAATACACAGCATTTCATACACGGTAATTACTCGTGATCACAAGGCACATCAATGAGGCATGTAAGCTTTCTACAATGCGCATCTGGGGGAGTTCTTGTGTTTCTTCCAACAAATTGCTTAGAGTAGGGTTAGAGTAGGAGGAAGTCTAATTATGACATTATTTTGGAAACAAACCAAGTGTCAAAGTTTTGTTTAAAAGTTAAAAAATAATAATTTAGACTTTACTGATCTCACAATGGAGAAAAAACCCTCTGTCTTTAACCCATCCCCTAGGGAGCAGTTGACTGCCATTGTGCAGCGCCCAGGGGCTAAGGGTCTTGCTCAGGGACTCAGGGTGGGCAGGCTGTGGGTTTCGAACCAGGGTACTTGTGGCCTCTCCAGGATTCAAATGCCCTGCTGTCTAACCGCTAGGTCACCACTCCTCCTAAAATCAAATATAATATAAAATATAATAAAATGTATAGTTCTCATATAATTTGGAGGTTCTCACTGATAACTTTGAAGCATTTCTTTAAGATTGTAATAACTATACATCATATACACTGCTCAAAAACATAAAGGGAACACTTAAACAACACAATATGATTCCAAGTAAATCAAAATTCTGTGAAATCAAACTGTCCACTTAGGAAGCAACACTGATTGACAATCACTTTCACATGCTGTTGTGCAGCCGTCTCATCAGGAGCATGCCCAGGCGTTGTAGGGAGGTCATACAGCCACGTGGAGGCCACACACAATACTGATCTTCATTTTGACTTGTTTTAAGGACATTACAGCAAAGTTGGATCAGCCTCTATTGTGTTTTTCCACTTTAATTTTGTGTGTGACTCCAAATCCAGGCCTCCATTGGTTAATACATTTGATTTCCATTGATGATTTTTGTGTGATTTTGTTGTCAGCACATTCAACTTTGTACAGAACAAAGTATTCAATGAAAATATTTCATTCATTCAGCTCTACAGAGACAGTGAGAGCGATTGGGTGAATGTGGCTCTAGTGTAAAGCACTTTAAGTGGAAAAGTGCTATGTAAGTTCAGTCCGTTTATCTAGGATGTGTTCCCTTTATTTTTTTGAGCAGTGTATATTCAGTGATGTAATAAAAGAAAAAAGCGGGTCATGGTTTGGGCCATTTGGAAGCTGCTTCATTTAGTCTAAGATCAGTTTGGGTCACTGGGATCCCTTGTCTGTTGGGAACCTTAATGTGTGCAACTTTCACCATCTAACTTCTGATTTGATATAAAGAATTTGGAAGAAGTCTTGTCTTTATTATCAAAACCATTTTATGCAAAGCAGCAACACAGCATGATGCCACCATCACCATACTTGACATTTTTTTTTACTGTGGTCTTGGTTAAAAACCTCGCCTTGACTCACTCAAATATTTTTCTTGTCACTGTCTTTGTCTCATCCTGGTGGTTAAATTTCATTTAGGCCTGACGGTCACAGTTTAGGTCAAACAGATGACACATGGATACAATTGGGTGCTCCAACAGAGCAATGATTCCAAATGCAAACTAAAACTGGCTTTGAAATTAATAAAGAAGGCCAACACAGAGCTTTCAGAATGGTCCCAACCTTAACCCTAATTAATTATTTGAACTGTGGCTTAAAGCTGTGTCCATGTCAAGAAAAAAAAATGAAATTTATGGATGTCCATTTCTCAATAAGAATGATTATAAAACCAGTATTATGTCAGGATGTCATTGATGGCTACAAAGTACAGGTGGTTTCCTTGAATCTTACTAAGGGACCTTCATTCAACTATTAGTGTAGGTGTACGTACATATTTGAGCCCATACATTCGTCAAAAAGAAATTACAATATATTCAAATTCTTACACCTAGTTTGTTTTCAAAAATAATTGAAATTGTATATTGTCTTACTTTTCCTACCCTGTCAAAAGAATGGTTAATGTAAACAATCAAAAAACTTAAAATTAATTTGATTTTCATGCTGAAAACTCTCAAAAGTTTAGATGTTAACTTTTGAGAGAAGACCAAGGCCTGACCGTGGGTGGCATGAATTTTCACAATAGTCTGTGGCAAATGTGCAAAATGTACTTTCAAAACCTTGTTAATTTGCTGTTGGTGTCAAAACTACAATTTTGATAAGTGAATTTGGTTTGATAAATCGCTCTAGTTATCAACTACAGGAGAATAAGGGCGGGGGGGGGGGGGGATAAATGACATGTTTTATCTCATGCACCAGTTTCCTTGCACACTGAAATGTGAGGTACACTAAGTATGAGTTTAGATAAGCATAGCTGTGTGTCTCCTGGTGATTAGCTCCCACCCTCGTAAGGCATACACTGAGACTGAATAAACAGGAAAAATTGGTGTAAACAAATGTATTTTTTTCAGTTCTCTCTGTGGTTATCTGGTAACATTGTGGTGTTATAAAATAAAATTTATTTATTACAAAGGAATACATTTTATATTTCAGTATCAGTAAATTGATTAAAGGTGAAAACACCTTTTTAGGAGAAACTATGATTTTAACTTGTAACCACTGTAGGAGATGATGCTACAGCTTCTCTGGTTGTCTGCCTGTGGTCTCTGATTTTGTTCAACAATGTTATCAGTGTTATTGTTCAAGCTCCAGGAAATGGTTACATGGCATGAGGCCAAATGAAAAAGGCTATTGTGTGGATTTCACTTTCAGTAAAAGTGCTCTTGCTGATCTGTCCACAGCCCCATCTCACAAATGTAATCTTTTCTCAACCCATTTAGCAAAGAAGTAACCATCTGAAAGATTAAACTGTTGCTTGTTATAACTTTTATTATAATCTTCAATTCAAAAGGAAAAATTTAAGTTTCCATGAAACCAGAACTGATCATGCACCTGGGGAAGTTTTTTTTTTTTGTCCTTGAGTGTGTAAAATTAGTGGAAATCTTTACAATTTATGCCAGAATAATTATCTTCAAGACCAAAATTTGGAAGAGTTACTAGTGTCTAGTCACTACAGTTGTCTCCTTGTATGTCCATATTAAATTTAGTGCTCACACTCTCATTTGTAAATACATGCTCTCATTCCCCACCGAGTCTCTGTAGTTACAAACCCTAAAACTGACTTATTTCGAAGCTGCAACATCCTTGATAATGCTCTCTGTACCTCATGCAGTGAAAGTTCTTGAGACCTCGTGAAGTTCTCCTGTTTACAACTGGTGCTATCATGATCCTAGTTTGGGAGAGTGAGTTTTTTTGCATGTGTGAGATCTTTCCTGAACAGAGGATCTCTGCTGGAGGGTGTGCCTGCCTGAAGCAAACACACCTGTCTGTAGTTACATCATCTAACTGCTCGGGATTTAGGGAGTTGTTGGCTGATCAAACATCACCTGATGATCAGTTCTTGGTAGAGTCAAGCCCCATCTTCCTTGTTAAACCACTTTGAGGGTCTTTGCCTTTTCTCAGAAAAATGTCATTCATGTTTTTGTCTTTAGCTCTACCCAAGCTTACCCATCATGTCCTCTGTGCCTCCCAGGTTGACGCCTTCTTGTTGGTGCTCAGGGCAATCCCATGTCCCTTCAGCAGACCTTTCCATGACAGATATCTCTCAAAAATCAATTCAAGGTTTTCCACTGCAGCTCCACTCCAGGCGTCTCAAGTCTCCATCTGCTCCTTTCACCACCAGAAGCCCTCAACTCTGTCTGCATACTCCAGAACAGAAAGCCATTCCATTCACTTTTTCTGTCAAAAGATTCATTCTTGTTCTTATTCCCCGCTCCATAACTGCTCCTCTTGCTCCAGACGCTGCTTAACCTCAAATATAGAAGCGTTCCTAGGTATACTATTTATTTATTCTATCTTGTACATAAACATTTTTATATGACACATTCTGATTCCTGAGTTGATTTTGCATGGGGATTTTTTTTTTTCAACCACCTTTTTTTCTTAAGTGACATATTTTTGGTCTAGACAGTGTGTACATTTGTTGGTTTTAACAATTTTAATTTAAGATGTCAATTTCTATTTTTGAATTGTGCTTATCTGTCTTAATCCTGGTTGCATTCGGCTTTCTATGCATTCTTTCACCTCTCTCCAGTTCCTGTAAGGGACTTCCACACAGAAATATGGCACCAGCCCATGCTGTGCGCTGAAACCCATTCATTTGTATTGCGTACTCGGCAACAGGAGTGTTGTGCTGAGCAAAGCACATGTGGTAAATTGAAGCTGGTTAAACTTTGTGGAAACAGAGCTCCTTCACAAGCTCCACATGGCTCTCTGAATCATGGGGTCTCATCATATTTTTCCCCTCCTCTGTCTCACTATACCAGGTTTAGTTTTGTGCTGTACTATGATGTGGATGAACAGAGCGAAGTGCCATTTGTTTACTAAACCACTGCTTCTTGTTACTTCATGGTTCCCTTTAAAGCCACTGTACTCACCTGGATCGCTCACCTTCATGACAGGAGACAATGAACCTTACCTGTACTCAGGGGTGAAAGTAGTTTTAAATTCTTAGACTAATTAAAATGTATCAATATTTTACTTTACTGTAGGCTGTCTGTATGAGGCAGAAATTAGAATCACTTGACAATGTAATTGTCATGATTTTTACAGCCGACTTAACCCACATGCAGTGACTCAGAGAACTTGTTAAAAAAGGAAGGTTTATTGCAAAACTTGGTCAGGCACAACAGAAGCGGCGAGTCTAATCTTTCATCACTGAAAAAACACAAAGAGAATTGATTAGTGGCTGAACCTCAGAATATGACCCAACTAAAATGTTCTCTTACTGGAGAATCCAGGAAAACCACCAGGGAGAGATTAACTGTCAGGAAAGAAGCCCCGCTTGCCAGGTACAGTCAAAATCCAGGAAGTAACCAGAGCCACTGCAGAGGAGTGGAACAGGTCAGGCCGAAATCGCACCTGGAACAGGTAACAGGGAAGTTAGAGTTCACACAGAAAAATCCTTCAAAATTTCTTCATAGCAAAAATCATGCAATGTTTTCAGAGCTGGCCAGAAGATTACCACGGAGGCAAAACACTCAGGCGCCGAAATGTTGGCAACCATCCTCTTTATGCTTTTCAGCTGATGAATAGATGTGCAATACCTGTCGCCTCAGGAGCTCTCCTGCTGGCGGCACCTAGTGTTGTAAAGGTGTAAGCAGCAGGCAGCAGATGACTCGAGATCCTGACACCACCTCCCCCTCAATGGCCACCTCCTGGCGGCCCAGAAGACGTGGTTTGGGAAGCCCGGAAATCCCGGATCAGGGAGGGATCGACGACGAAGGAACCCGGAACCCAGGAGCGGTCATCCAGACCGTACCCCTCCCAGTCGACGAGGTACTGACATCCACGTCCCCGTCGTCGAGAGGCCACATTGCGGCGAACAGAGTAGACAGGATGGCCCTGAAAGTCCGGGTGGGTGGAGGGGGCAAGGCCGGAGGGCAGAGCGGGCTGGTCTGGACAGGCTTTAATTGAGAAACGTGAAAAACAGGGTGAACACGGAGACTGGGAGGCAGACGAAGGCGACCAGAGGCAGGACCAACAAGAGAATCAACCACGTAGGGACCGATGAACCTGGGAGAAAGCTTTCTGGACAGGGACTTAAGTGGAATGTCCCGTGCAGCAAACCAAACCTTCTGACCAGGGAGGTAACTAGGAGCGGGCAGACGTCGACGGTCAGCATAGCGCTTGTTTTGGGCTGCTGTCTGGTGAAGCGCCCGGCTGGCGGCGTCCCATACCCGCTTACATCTCCGGATGTGGTGTCGAACAGTAGGAACAGTGATGTCCTTCTCCTCCGACGGAAATAATGAGGGCTGGTATCCCAAGGAGGCCTCGAAGGGGGAATAGCCGGTGGCTGAAGAGACGTGGGCGTTGTGGGCGTATACGATCCACCCCAAGTGGTCGCTCCATTCAGCGGGACAGGTGGACGTTACGCACCGCAGGGCACCCAGGTGGAGCGCCTCAACCAGCTCCTGGTTGAGGCGCTCCACCTGGCCATTAGTCTGGGGGTGATGACCAGAAGTTAGCGCCACCTTCGCCCCCAAGGCGTCACAGAAATGTCTCCAGACACGGGAAGTAAACTGCGGACCCCTGTCGGACAACAGGCAACAGGGAATGCCATGCAGGCGGAAAACATGTTTGACTATCAATCTCGCTGTTTGGAGGGCTGACGGCAGCTTTCTGAGAGCAACCAGGTGGCAGGCCTTGGAGAACCGGTCGATAATGGTCATAATTACGGTCATCCCTTGAGAACTTGGCAGGCCCGTGACGAAGTCCAAGGCCACATGGGACCAGGGTCGGCTGGGGATGCTGAGAGGCTGGAGCAGACCAGCGGAAGGTCGATTTGAAGACTTGCTTCTAGCGCATGTGGCGCAGGCATTCACGTACTCTTTAACGTCTCCGTGAAGGGACGGCCACCAATAACATCCGGCAATTGCGGCGATGGTCCTGCTGACACCAGGGTGGGTGGAGAACTTGGCCGAAAGGAACCAACCGATCAATCTGGATCGCACTGAAGCTGGAACATAGGTCCTTCCAGGGGGTCCAGTTCCTGGCCCAGGATCATCAGGTAGGGCTCGCCGCACCAGGTCCTCTATCTCCCAGGTTAAAGAGCCCACTGTACAGCTTGGCGGCAGGATCGACTCGGCCTGTTTTTCTGAATCTTCAGGTCCGAATTGGCGGGACAGAGCATCAGGTTTGAGGTTCTTGGATCCTGCCCTAAAAGAAATAGACAGATTAAATCGGGAAAAGAAAAGTGACCAGCGTGATTGACCTGCATTAAGACGCTTAGCTGACTGGATGTACGACAAATTCTTATGGTCTGTCCAGACCAACACGGGATGTTCGGCGCCCTCCAGCCAATGCCTCCACTCCTCTAGGGCCAACTTAATGGCCAGCAGCTCCCTGTCTCCAACCTGATAGTTCCATTCAGCAGGGGTTAGCCCACGGGAGAAAAAGGTGCAGGGGTGAAGCCTTCCATCCTGGTCTGAAAGCTGGGAGAGAACTGCTCCCACCCCGGTATCCGAAGCATCTACTTCTAATGTAAACTGCTTTGTAGAGTCTGGATGGATCAGAACGGGCGCCTGGGAGAACAGCTTTTTCAGCCGGGTGAAGGCGGTCTCAGCCTCCGATCCCGAGCTGAAGGTCGTCTTTGTGGAAGTTAGCGCAGTCAATGGGGCCGCCACATGGCTGTAATTCCTAATAAACCTTCGGTAGAAGTTGGCGAACCCCAAGAACTGTTGCAACTTCCTCCGGGAGTCAGGTACTGACCATTCCATCACTGCTCAGCGCGAACCTGTCCCTCCTCCAAAACATACCCCAGGAAGCTGACGGACAACTGGTGAAAGTTGCACTTCTCCACTTTTACAAACAGTCTGTTCTCAAGGAGACGCTGTAGGACCTGTCTAACATGGCGGCGCTGCTTCTCAAGACTTCTGGAAAAAATCAAAATATCGTCCAGGTATACAAACACAAAAATATTCAAAAAATCTCTTAACACGTCGTTGATGAGAGCCTGAAAAACTGCTGGGCCATTACTTAGGCCGAAAGGCATAACTAAATATTCAAAATGTCCCAGAGGAGTCTTAAATGCCATCTTCCACTCATCTCCCTGGCGGATTCTGACTAAGTGGTAGGCATTTCTGAGGTCCAGCTTAGAAAAAACAACAGCGCCGTGTACAGGCTCAAACGCAGAAGCTAACAAAGGAAGAGGATATTTATTTTTTACTGTAATTGCGTTCAAACCCCTGTAATCTATACAGGGACGTAAACCTCCGTCCTTCTCACCCACAAAAAAGAAACCTGCCCCTAAAGGAGACGAAGAAGGACGGATAATTCCAGCAGCTAAGGACTCCGCAATATATTTCTCCATTACTTTTCCCTCCATCCCAGAGATGCTATAGAGCCAGCTGGAGGGCAAAGGAGCACCTGGAAGGAGGTTAATGGCGCAGTCGTACGGTCGATGAGGCGGCAGAGACAGAGCCCGTGATTTACTAAAAACCATTTTGAGGTCATGATACTCAGAGGGGACTCTGGTTAAATCAGGGAGTTCCTCCTCCTTACCTTCCTCACCAGGGGTTGTTGGACAGATTGCTGATTGCAAACATGAACTGAGACAACCCTCAGACCAAGCCTCCACCCGCAAATCCACCCAATTAATATGGGGGTTATGATGCTGGAGCCAGGGGAAACCAAGTACTAACGTACTCTGAGCTATGGGAAAAACATAAAAAGACATCTGTTCCCGGTGATTACCGGACAAAACAAGTTCAAGTGGCTGTGTCTGATGGGTGATCTCATGAAGAGATCACCCATCCAAGGCTAAAACCCGACGGGGCTGGGCCAATTTCTCTGTGGCAATCTTATTTTTTTAAACAAAATCATAGTCAATCAAGTTCAAATCACAACCTGAGTCAACAAGGGCAGATAAAACCTCCGCATGATGGTTCAACAATAAGGTAGCCGGTAACGTGAATCGAGGGGTTTTACTACTGGAGGATTGGTCCGTCGGTTGCCCCATCACAGCCGGCGGACCCGCCCTTTTGGCCGGACAGGACAAGCGGAAATGAAATGGCCGGAGGCACCACAATAAAAACATTGGTTAGCCTCCCGGCGTCGTCATTGCTCTCCAGGCGAGAGACTGGCTCTCCCTAACTGCATAGGTTCTCTGGGGGATTGACTTGAGGCTCTAATGACACTGGTAACGGGGGATGAGGGAAACGGAGAGGACCGCTCCACCGCCCTCTCGGAGCGATCCCTCCTCCCCCGTAGGCGAGAATCAATGCGGACAGCCAAATCAATGTACTTATCTAACCCATCTGGTTCATCTAAGAGGACTAACTCGTCCTTAATGGGCTCGTCCAGAGATCGGAAAAACGCCGCCTTCAACGCGCTTGCGTTCCAGCCTGAGGATGTAGCTAATGTACGGAATTCAATAGAAAAATCGGTTAAAGGACGATTCCGCTGTTTTAGTGCCCATAACCTGCGGGCAATATAGGACTGATCTGAGGCTACATCAAAAGTCTGTTTAAACTCCTTAATGAAAACCTCATAAGACACACCGAAACTAGTGCAGTTGGAAAACCGAGCCTCCGCCCACTGGAGCGCTCTCCCAGTTAATAAACCCAAGACATAGGATATCTTACCCTCATCATGAGAAAAAGCTCGAGGTGACTGGTTAAACACCAATTTACACTGGAGTAAAAATCCGCGACATCCACCCTCATCTCTGGAGAACTTCTCGGGGTGAGGAGAAGTAACGCCTTGGAAAGGTGGTTGATGTTGGACTTTTTTGCGGCGGACTCGGGACTACAAGCACCTCGGACCAACGACGCCAAATGCTCTAGCTGCTGGTTTGTTTGCAGCTGCCGGTCTAGGAGGTTTTGGAGAGTGGAACCGTGTGCATGAATCTGCTGACTATGTTCAGCTAAGGTTCTTTGAAGGGTCTCCGCTGGGTTTGGCTGGCCTGAGTGTTCTGTCATGATTTTTACAGCCGACTTAACCCACATGCAGAGACTCTCAGAGAACTTGTTAAATAAAGAAGGTTTATTGCAAAACTTGGTCAGGCACAACAGAAGCGGCTAGTCTAATCTTTCATCACTGAAAAAACAGAAAGAGAAATGATTAGTGGCTGAACCTCAGAATATGACCCAACTAAAACATTCTCTTACTGGCAAATCCAGGAAAACCGCCAGGGAGAGATTAACTGTCAGGAAAGAAGCCCCGCTTGTCAGGTACAGTCAAAATCCAGGAAGTAACCAGAGCCACTGCAGAGGACTGGAACAGGTCAGGCCGAAATCGCACCTGGAACAGGTAACAGGGAAGTTAGAGTTCACACAGAAAAATCCTTCAAAATTTCTTCATAGCAAAAATCATGCAATGTTTTCAGAGCTGCCCAGAAGATTACCACGGAGGCAAAACACTCAGGTGTCGAAGTGTTGGCAACCATCCTCTTTATGCTTCTCAGTTGATGAATAGATGCGCAACACCTGCCGCCTCAGGAGCTCTCCTGCTGGCGGCACCTAGTGTTGGAAAGGTGTAAGCAGCAGGCAGCAATGACTCCAGATCCTGACAGTAATATATCAATTGTTAAAGAACTGCCATGTGTGAAACAATGATAAACCATTTTCTGATGCATAACTTTTAATCTCCAGTTTCTTTCTTTTCTTTTGAACAAAGAAGTTATTGTTCTCTGCTTTTTGGTCAAGTTTTGATTTCATTTAAATAAAAAATTTGACTGTTCAGTTGTTTTCGCAATTTTATTTAGAAGTCTCTAGATACTAAGTGATTTATTGTTCGTCCTGTCCTAATGCAAGTGGAGGTTTTTTTATGTCTGTGCACCACCTGTGTAAAATCTCCCAGTCCATTAAATCGAACGCACCGAGTTCCTTGGTAACCGTTCTGTTTCGGAGGTAAGTGCGCATGTGCTCTTGTGTAGCGTATGTGAAATCTCTGGTCGTAAGCGGTGTTTTCGAGTTGGACTGTGTTGTTGTAATTCAGCAAAATAACCTGAAATACAACTAGTTACTCTCCCTTTGCTTTTAACTGGGGTATTTAGCAGCGAGCAGACAGACATCAAACGTATTGGTGCTCGTTTTAAAGGCGGGCCGTTCACAACATCCTCGAGCTCCGGGGGAGAGAAGCAAAGCAAGAGCATTGAGGCTCCATCATAGCACGAACAGTTCAGAACCAATTTGGAATGAGGGGGAAAAAAGCTATATTTATGTTTTCGACTGCCTATTGATAGCGAATCTGATATTCTTTGTGTGCTCATGAATTTTTGCAGCCGTAACTGGTTCTGGATGACGGCTTCATAGCAGACAGCCGTTCCTCCCTCTTCCCGGTACTGTGTACCGGCGCAGAATCTTTTAGTGGTACGCAGTACCAGACCGTACCGGGTCCGTACCGGGTCCGTACCTCATCAATCTAGCTAAAGAAACTAAAGAATCTAGCAGCAATCTAGCTAAAAAAAAAAAAAAATAGATCGACAGCACAAACCTAAATTCACTAATGCGTACCTGCTCATCCACCCCTCGATCTTCACACCCTCCTTTAAAGCAGATAGCTACACCTGTCTGCTTGTCAGTTCTTGGTCCTTCATGTAATCATTCAAGATGCCACCCTAAAAGACAGGATGATTAAAACAATACTTATCCATCACGTTACCATTCTTAACCTCAGATACTATATATATTTCTACTCTTGGTCATGGAAGTGAATATAATTCTTGTCAGCAACAACTCTAAACACAATTGGAAATGAAAAAAAAAGTAAATATGAGAAATGTCCTTTGAGAAAAAATTAGAATTCGTTCAGTAATCCCTATTGACTCATTTCTGTTAACATACATTCCTATAAAAATGCATAGATTTTTTTTTTTATCAAATTGTTTGCCTTAACAGACAATTTTTCACTTTTAATTCAAAATCTATTTATTTCCACTGATGGACAAACATAACAGGAAACTAATATGTGCTTTTCTAATAGTCTATTAAGCTGAAAGTTCTATGCTTATCTTCAGGATAAATGTATTTGAATATACCTATGAAGTTTTTTAACTATATGCCTTTCTGACAAAAAAAAAAAAAGGCTTCTGAAGGCAGCTATGTTTCCAAAATCCTCAACTATAAAATTACTGAAAAACACATAAATTAAATCTAAAAGAAATCAGACCCCAAACAGCTGATGCAAATTAAAGATCGGACATTTTTGTGTGCCAGTGCAGCAAATGCCAGTGGCAAAGTGTATTACCTTCCTTGGTCATTGTCTTCATTACAAATTAACATCTTGATCCTGGTTGCAATTTCTTTCTCAAAATGTTTGATTTGAAACCAAGGACAAATCCCTGCTAAGAAAGGCAGTCAGATTTCACATGCAGGAACACACACAGATTGAACAAAATTTAATCCTGAGTAATGGACTCATCCCTGTGTGGGAGACCATTTTTATTGCTACTCACTGGCAGCAGCTGTGGATTAAGATATGTTTTAATGTTTTTTCTCTCTGCTGCTGGCATAAATACAAAAACCCATGGGCAAGTGTGAATTTCATTAAATGTTGCAGAAATATTCACTTGAAGAAATGAGAAATGGACATGATTTTGGTTGTCAAACTCTGAAACCTCCCCAACCTAGCAAATTACATTAGGTACATGTGTATGTATGCCTTTGTCTTGATTTGTCACCTATTTTTCTGTAGTTATTAAAATTGTGAAGTATTTTTTCTGTATCTTGAATTGGAATTCTTGGGGGAACGGACTGAGGGGTCTGGGCTGTCTATGTAGATGTGGTGGGATTTGCCATGGCTTACGTCATCTTTTTGGTCAGAATGTTTTTTAACTGATCTTGAGGTTAGGGTGATCCGCTTTAAAAAACAAAAAAAATTTTAACAGCTTTAAGTGCCAAATAAACTTGCTACATGTCTTTGAATGAATCTATTAAAAGCTGTCATCATTTGTTTATCAGTCAACTGTGGTTGGTAGAGTCAATAACTCCATTTCGACTTTATCACAGCTAATATGAAGTTCTGCTTCAAGACCTCCATGATGCAAATGATATTATAGTCCCAGTCAAAATAATGACCTTCATCCTCAAAGCCCAAGAAACATTACATGAAACTGATCCAGGCTAACATTTTGGTACAAGCCTCCTTTAGATCTAAATTTTCCATATTGTTTATACATACATATACATTCTGAATGATTTCAGTTTAGAGAGAGACGTTGTTACGGGAGAATTAAGTTAACAAGTAGTCAGACTGGATCTTATTACAGAGTGGACTTTAGCCATCTGAACCGTTAACAACCCCAGTACCATATTAAAGGGTTAACTTGTGCCAGAAATATCATTGGGGGTGACATCACCTCAAAGCAAAATGTCTGGTTGCATGGTACAAAGTGAGAAGTATGCATGGTACAAAGTGAAAAGTATGTACGTATGTATGTATGTGTGTGTGTGTGTGTGTGTGTGTGTGTGTGTGTGTATGGAGACTCCTTCATGGGGACCATACAAACGAGGCACATGACGTCGCCCGGTACGGCAGAGTAGGGGTCCCGCCCTGGGGTCGGGACCCGTCATAGAGTGGCTGGTGGCTGGGTTGCTCTTCACGGGGCCGGGCCAAGCCCGAAGGGGAGACGCAAGGCCATCCCCCAGTGAGCCCACCACCTGCAGAGGGAACTGTGAGGGACCGGTGCAAAGAGGATTGGGCTGGCGGACGAAGGTGGAGACCTCGGTGGCCCGATCCCCGGATTCTTAGGCTGGTTCTAGGGTCGTCGAATGTCATCTCACTGGGGGATAAGGAGCCTGAGCTTGTGCGTGGAGGTTGAGAGATATCGACTAGAAATAGTTGGGCTCACCTCCACGCACAGCATGGGCTCTGGAACCCATCTCCTCGAGAGAGGATGGACTCTCATCTACTCTGAAGTGGCCCACGGGGAGAGGCGGCGGGCTGGGGCGGGTTTGCTTGTTGCCCCCAGCTCAGCCGTCTCATGTTGGGGTTTACCCCAGTGGATGAGAGGGTCACATCCCTGCACCTTCGGTTTGGGGACAGGTCTCTGACTGTTGTTCCGGCCTACGGGCCGGGCGGTAGTACGGAGTACCCGGTCTTCTGGATAGTGTCCCTCCCGGGGACTCCATTATTCTGTTCGGGGACTTCCACGCCCATGTGGGAAACGACAGTGACACCTGGAGAGGCATGATTGGGAGGAATGGCATCCCCGATCTCAATCTGAGTGGTGCTTCGTTATTGGACTTCTGTGCTAGTCACGGATTGTCCATAATGAACACCATGTTCAAGTATAAAGGTGTCCATCAGTGCACTTGGCACCAGGACACCCTAGGCAGGAGGTCAATGATCGACTTTGTTGTCGTATCGTCAGACCTTCGGCCGCATGTTTTGGACACTCGGGTGAAGAGAGTGGGTGAGCTGTCCACTGATCACCACCNCGCATGTTTTGGACACTCGGGTGAAGAGAGGGGCTGAGCTGTCCACTGATCACCACCTGGTGGTGAGTTGGATCCGCTGGAAGAGGAGAAAGCCGGACAGACTTGGCAGACCCAAGCGCATAGTGAGGGTCTGCAGGGAACGTCTGATGGAGCCCTCGACCAGGGATGTTTTCAATTCCCACCTCTGGTAGAGCTTTGATCAGATTCTGGGGGATGTTGGAGACATAGAGTCTGAGTGGACCATGTTCTCTGCATCCATTGTTGATGCTGCTGCCCATAGCTGCGGCCGTAAGGTCTGCGGTGCCTGCGGCGGAAATCCCCAAACCCGGTGGTGGATGCCGACAGTAAGGGACACTGTCAAGCAGAAGGAGTCCTATCGGCTGTGGTTGGCTTGTGAGACTCCTGAGTGCGGCTGACGGGTACCGTGAGGCCAAGCATGGCGCGGCCCGGGCTGTGGCAGAGGCAAAAACCCGGGCCTGGGAGGAGTTTGGTGAGGCCATGGAGAAGGACTACCGGTTGGCCTCGAAGCGATTCTGGCAAACCGTCCTGAGGAGGGGGAAGCAGTGTTTCGCCAACACCGTTTACAATAGGGGTGGGAGGCTGCTGACCTCAACTGGGGCATTATCGGGCAGTGGAAGGAGTACTTCGAGGATCTCCTCAGTCCTGCCATCACGCTTTCCCTGGTGGAAACAGAGGCCGGGGACTCGGGGTTAGACTCTTTCATCACCCTGAAGTCACCAAGGTGGTTAAAAAGCTCTGTGGTGGCAGGGCTTCAAGGGTGGATGAGATCTGCCCTGAGTACCTCAAGTCTCTGGATGTTGTGGAGCTGTCATGGTTGACACGCTTCTTCAACATTGCGTGGCGGTCGGGGACAGTGCCTCTGGACTGGCAGACTGGGGTGGTGGTCCCCCTTCATAAGAAGGGTGACCGGAGGGTGTGTTCCAACTACAGGGGGATCACACTCCCCAGCCTCCCTGGTAAGGTCTATGCCAGGGTATTGGAGAGGAGAGTCCAGCCGATAGTCGAACCTCGGTTTCAGGAGGGGCAGTGTGGTTTTCGTCCCGGCTGTGGAAAACTGGACCAGCTCTATACCCTCTACAGGGTACTCGAGGGTTCATGGGAGTTTGCCCAACCAGTCCACATGTGTTTTGTGGACCTGGAGAAGGCATTCGACTGTGTCCCTCGTGGTGCCCTGTGGGGGGAGCTCCAGGAGTATGGAAGCGGGGGCCCTTTATTAGGGGCCATCCGGTCTCTGTACAAGTGGAGCAGGAGTTTGGTTTGCATTGCTGGCACTAAGTCAGACCTGTTCCCGGTGCATGTTGGACTCTGGCAGGGCTGCCCTTTGTCACTGGTCCTGTTCATAACTTTTATGGACAGGATTTCTAGGCGTAGCCAAGGGCAGGAGGGAGTCTGGTTTTCGTGAATATTGTCTCTTCTTTTTGCAGATGACGTAGTCCTGCTGGCCCCCTCTAGCCAAGACTTACAGCATGCACTGGGGCGGTTCGCAGCCGAGTGTGAAGCAGCTGGGATGAAGGTCAGCTCCTCCAAGTCCGAAGCCATGGCTCTCGACCGGAAAAGGGTGGCTTGTCCTCTTCAGGTTGGAGGGGAGTTCCTGCCTCAAGTGGAGGAGTTCAAGTATCTCGGGGTCTTGTTCACGAGTGAGGGAAGAATGGAGCGGGAGATCGACAGATGGATCGGTGCGGCTGCCGCAATAATGGGGGCACTGTGTCGGTCTTTTGTGGTGAAGAGAGAGCTGAGGCGAAAAGGGAAGCTCTCGATTTACCGGTCGGTCTACGTTCCTACCCTCACCTATGGCCATGAACTTTGGTCATGACAGAAAGAACAGGAACAAGTTACAAGTGGCTGAAATGGGCTTCCTCCAAAGGGTGGCCGGGCACTCCCTTAGAGATAGTGAGGAGCTCGGCCATCCGGGAAGGGCTCAGAGTAGAGCTGCTGCACCTCCACATCGAGAGGAGCCAATTGAGGTGGCTCAGGCATCTATAACAGATGCCTGCTGGACGCCTTCCTCGGGAGGTGTTTCAGGCACGTCCCACTGGGAGGAGGCCCAGGGGATGTCCCAGGACATGCTGGAGGAACTATGTCTCTCGGCTGGCCTGGGAACACCTTGGGCTCCCCCCCGGTGGAGCTAGAGGAGGTGTCTAGGGAGAGGGACGTCTGGGTGTCTCTACTGAGTCTGCTGCCCCCCCGACTTGGTCCCGGATAAAGTGGAAGACGACGAGTACGAGTATATGTATGTATGTATATATATATATATATATATATATATATATATATATATATATATATATTTAATTTATCACCAGAACTGTATTTTTAAGTCAAACGTTGGAGTCATTATTTTCCTAGGACCATAGTAGGTGTCTCAACCAAAAAAAAAAATGTTTTGATTAGTCAATAATTGATTGCTTCCTAGTCAGCTTCCCTGTAAAAAATTTTTTTTCTTTGTAAACCTAGAGTTTTTTGCAATGTCAAAAAAGTATGCTTACATTCAGTTAACTGAAACAAAATAAATATAAATCACAGAGAAAGATCATAAATACAATATTAGGGTAGGTTTTGGTCTTATTTGATCAGGGCAACTTTGGCCATATTTGCTTGTTGTAAGCTGCAAACTCGATTTCATATGGCCTTCTTGTAACAATGGGTTTCTTCTCATCCCTATTCTATAAGGATGGGATTTGTGTAGTCCATGACTAATATCCGTCCCCTCAACAAATTGTCCCACCTGAGCTGTGGATCATTTGCAGCTCTGCTAGAGTTCAGTTTAGGTGGACGGCCATGCCTTTGTAGATTTGCAGTTAAGCCATACTCTTTCCATTTTTGAATGATGGACTGAACAGTTCTTGTTGCAGTATCCAAAACTTTGGTAGCCTACTTTGATCATCTTAAAAGTTTTTATCTTTGTTCTTTCTTGTGTGTTTGTTGATCTTTATGATGTTGATGTTTCACTATTTTTCTCTAAAAAACCTGAAAGGCGTTAACAGAATGACAGATAATGATATTTACACTGAGATTGGTCTATTTTTACAATTGCACACCATTACTTTTCAAATTTTTATTGTTAAAAATTTGAAAACCTCATGATTCTTTTCTGCTTTGTGTGGGTGTATCTAATAACAAATTAAAAGACGATGACATTGGAAGAAAATATAAATAGCTTGAGGTAGTAAATTTGGTGTCTCCACTTACTAGTGGATGTTAGAAACCCAGCAGCAGAATTTGTTAAAGTCAGGTGGCTGAAAACACTTTAATTTCTCCCTTGCTGTTGCTGCTCTACGAATCCCATTCAGGATCATGAAATCCCTGAAATCATCAAAGTTATTTTAACCATGTAGGATAATACAATAAATAAAATATTATAAATAACTGAGGAATTCTAAACAGGAATGTCAAAAGTGATACAAGCCCACAGCAGAAGTGATACAGCTGTCCCTTCTGGATTACATTAAGGTCTAATTTGATTAGGAGATTGACTCAATAATCCAGATTGCTGAAATAACTTGGAATCCCCCCCACCCCAAGTTTTTTTCTCTTTTTATATTTACTTTCACATACCAGTAAAAATATTTTCCTCTTGCTGACTTGAAAACATAACCATTTTAATGTATATGTAATGTTAAACAATTACAGTCATTAGCTTTGTTTTCTCAACTTCACCAGAATCCTAACAAATGCAATAGAAATCAAGTACCATGCCAGCTGTGGTCTTAAAAGATTCCTTTCAAAAATTCAAATGTATCACACTCAAGGTTTCTCAAGATTGCAGATTTGTTTTTGAGGCATTTGTTTAAAATCCTTGAGCAGCAAATGTGTTTGAAATACATAGAAAGAAGCCTCCGCATCTGAAAGAATACGCAACTGCAGTTTTTTTTTCCTGCAGATTGTATGCTGTCATGTGGCATCAATGTTTTTTTTTTCTTTCCTTTTTTCCTTACAGAAAAGTGGTAATGTGCCAGATTTGTTTCTGATGTTTCTTATCCTTTTCTCTAAGATTGTTTTCTTTCAAACCTTTTTAGAGTGTCAGTGAAAAATACACTCAGTGACAAGTCATTCGAGCAAATGTTTAAAGAAATACTGAATTAACACGGAAAATGTAGAAAAACAATGAGTAAGTGCAAGAGTGATGGCTTATTGAACAGAAAAGCAGAAATGTGTTGAAGACAGCAGTGGTGTCAAGTGGATTTACATTGAAAATATGAATATCTAAGAAGAGCCTGAACAGGGCTTAGGTGTAGGGGATAAACTAAAGCTGCCCTGGTATGACATTATACAAGACCTTAGTCAAATTCTCAGCTATACTGCTTTTCTGAAAACGTAACATTTAACATCAGTGTAACAACAGTGTTGGCATTAGCCTTTGGTCATGCCTCACTCATGCCTCACTGCATATATACATATAAATAAATATATATATTAGGCAGCCGCACTGATCCGTCTGTCGTTCTCCCACTCCATTCTTCCCTCACTTGTGAACAAGACCCCAAGATACTTGAACTCCTCCACTTGAGGCAGGAACTCCCCTCCAACCTGAAGAGGACAAGCCACCCTTTTCCGGTCGAGTACCATGGCCTCTGACTTGGAGGAGCTGATCTTCANGCACTGATCCGTCTGTCGTTCTCCCACTCCATTCTTCCCTCACTTGTGAACAAGACCCCAAGATACTTGAACTCCTCCACTTGAGGCAGGAACTCCCCTCCAACCTGAAGAGGAGAAGCCACCCTTTTCCGGTCGAGTACCATGGCTTCTGACTTGGAGGAGCTGATCTTCATCCCAGCCGCTTCACACTCGGCTGCGAACCGCCCCAGCGCATGCCGTAGGTCTTAGCTAGAGGGGCCCTGTAGGACCACATCATGTGCAAAAAGAAGAGACAAAATTCACTGGTCCCTGTGGCACTGTGCCGGTCCATTGTGGTGAAGAGAGAGCTGAGCTGAAAAGCGAAGCTCTCAATTTACCGTTCGGTCTACGTTCCTACCTTCCTCTATGGCCATGAACTTTGGGTCATGACTGAAAGAACGAGATCCCGGATACAAGCGGCTGAAATGAGCTACCTCCGTAGGGTGGCCGGACACTCCCTTAGAGATATGGTGAGGAGCTCGGCCATCCGGGAGGGGCTGGGAGTAGAGCTGCTGCTCCTCCACATCGAGAGGAGCCAGTTGAGGTGGCTCGGGCATCTATACCGGATGCCTCCTGGATGCCTTCCTTGGGAGGTGTTCAAGACACGTCCCACGGGGAGGAGGCCCAGGGGACGGCCCAGGAAACGACGGAGGGACTACGTCTCCTGGGAACGCCTTGAGCTCCCCCCGGAGAAGCTGGAGGAGGTGTCTGCGGAGAGGGACATCTGGGTGTCTCTGCTGAGTCTGCTGCCCCCGCAACCCGGTCCTGGATAAGCAGAAGACGAATAGTATGAGTATATATATATATATATAAACACCATATATTTGTTAATAATTGGTTACATAGATTGCTTCCATGTTCTAATTTCATTCATTTACATATTATGAAACGTATTACTGAATATAAAATTGCAAGATAAAACCAAATATAATGACATATACTTTAAAATATATGAAAGCCGGCACTTCCTTATGTATTATTCGGTATATTGTAATATATCAAAAATATAATATTCAGTATATATATTTAAAAAAAAACCAGAAATATCTGTTTCATATATTCAAACCAAAAACATATGGAAAAATATTTCCAAAATTTCCAAATATTTCCAAATTTCAAGTATTACCCTCAGGAGGTGTAGCAATTTTCTTTTTCCTTTGCATTTTAGACATAATATACCCTGCCATATAGGGGGTGAAGAATCACTACATTCACAAAAATTCCCTTGAAGAAAGATTAAGAATAGTGTCTAATCACTAATTTCTCCCAAAGAAAGGTGAAGAATTAATGCTACAATCACAAAATATTCCTAAAGAAAGAAGTAGCATTGTAACACTTAGAGCATAGTGTTGTCATAAGTCACAGGTTGAATGGTCAACTGTGCACCTGTTTTACACTCATACAAATGTTTGCAATATCAGAATCAGAATCAGAATCAGCTTTATTGCCAAGTTTGTGCATACAAACAAGGAATTTGACTTCGGTACACTTGCTCTTTTGTTCTGTTTTTGCATTACAGAATATACAAATTTACAATTTACAATGTACAATGCAATATTCTGCATTACAGGATATACAAATTTACAATTTACAATGTACAATATACACATATCTAATAAAAAGGTGCATTTGCAACCTTTTTTTGTACATATATTGCAAATTTGCATTTGCAATATATGTACAGTCAAAGATACATATATAACTGGACATACATTTGTTAAATGTTGTTGCTTTTACCAATATTCTCATAACTTTGTTGTTGTTTTGCAGTGTCTGCCAGAATGATGGAATCAAACTCCATTATGAATTTAGCAGACGTGGAGATGCAGAAGGTTGTTGTTGCTGATCTCATCCGTTTGTCTCCAGATGAGCGGGATGTTTTAAATCAGTTTGACCGTGCCGCATGTGATGAGAGGATTCAGGAGTTGGTTAACTTCATTAAGTATCCGACTAGAGATGCTCTGATTTCAGATGTTCTTTGTCAGCTTACCTTGTTGTATCAGCAGAAAGCACAACTAGAAGCTCAAAGATATTTTCAGTTAAAGACTGCCCATCAGATGGCTCTTCAAAGAGAGAATGCTGCGAAGCTTGAGCTCTCAAGAGCTGAGGAGAGGATGGAGAAAGCTGAATCAAAGTTAGAGGACCTAAAGGCCGATGAGCTCAAGAAACCTTCATCCCAAAAGTGGGGACAGAACCCCACCTCTCAGGTACCTGATTTGCATTTTCACTCACAGCAGCTGCAGCAGTCACAACAGGTGGCAGACTCAGACAACAGGCATCCAGTGTCTACAGAGTTTTCCCTACCTAAACTTAGTCCAAGTGTTCAACTTACTTCCACAGACCCTAACAGAAGTGTTGGAAGTCAGATGGTCTCCAGTGGTGTCTTGCCAAATCCCATTGCAGTGAATAACCACCAAGATGACCAAGAGCTGGATGCAGCATGCACAAGTGGTCCAATTGGGTGGAACAAGCAGCCTTTGTTGACCCCTAGGGGCCAGGAGAGACGCACATGGTTCTCAGGTGACTCAATCCAACTTGACCCACCGCCACAGGCATGAGTCCATTCATTAGAAAGCTCTCATTTAAATCATGAGAAAACTCGTTTTCTTCCCCAGAGATCATGATCTTCCACCATTTCATGAACCTAACCAGCTTGACTTCTCAGATGGGCATGGTCCATCTTGGGAGCATGGTGTTCGTTTTAAGCAGCTTGAATCCCTTGCTAAGGACATAGAGATTTTTTTATCCAGGTAGTCAGGAGTCAAATGTTGATGCCTATCTGCTTGAGGTTGAACATTGTCTTCTTGACGTGTGTTTTCCTTCTTCTCGTGAGAAGCTGAGGCTTATTTGGAAAACAACAGCTAAGAGTGTTCATGTGTTCATAAAAACTCTTCCTCCAGAAATTTGTGACTGTTATCCAGCTCTTTGCCAGGCCCTAAGAGAGGAGTACTATGTTTACAGGGATGAAGCCGCTGCCACTATTGATGCTTTGGCTGTTCTGCAAAAAGAGGACAAACCTCCCAGAGAATATTTCCACCGTTTGAAGACTGCTTACTTTCAGGGATGTTATGCTCCAGGTCTTGAAGAAGACCACACTTTTAAGTCTTTGTTTCTTCACAACCTCCACGTAAGCGTGCAGTATGACGTGAATCAAAGTCGTTAATAATTGCATAACGGAGAATCTCTCCATGCAGGAGATTTGTAGATATGCCCAGCTTGTGTGGGAAACACGTGTCCATTCAGACAGAGCAGGAAAAGGCAAAGTTAGAGTGTTAAACATTCAAATTGAGAACAGGCCTAAGAAGAAGTGTAAAGTCATTACCCAAGTGATGCAACAGAACCAGGGGGGTAGTAGCTGGCGTCAGACAAAACCTAAGCCGCCAGTTAAAAGACAAACACCTTTTCACAGTGCAACATCGAACTGTAAGGTTGGTGGTAAAGAATGGAGCCACTCCAAAGATGTCATCAGAAAGGAGGCGATTGAGATAATTTGCAGGTGTGTTATGACTGAGGTAACGGCATTCCTAAAAGACATGGCAAGCCGTTGTAGTCCAGAATCAACCCCAAACAAGATACGAAGATGGTAAATAATTTCCAACACCCTATATTCTGTTTTAATCTTTTTCTTTCTTATGGTTTTGAACTTGAGAAATTATTAAGGTTTTAAAAGCAGTATTATGATGGTGTGAAAATTATTACAAGATTTTTCTTTTGTTTTTTTTAAACATTTTATTAGTGTTAGTCTTTGCCCAAACCTGCCTCACTCCTGTCCAAACACTAACCTCTAAACCAAAAATGAACTGTTGAACTCTGCCTACCTACAGGATCCCAGTGACTCTTTTCACATGGCTGAGGACTGACGGTCAGCCCCAAAGACTGTGAACTTCATCTCACTCTTTGGAACTAAAGGGGGAATGTTGGGATCCAGCCATGGGTACAACATGAAAGGCCAGTAAGAACTTTTCTGGAACTTTCAAAATAAATCGCATTAACCAACTTCCAGCACAGCCAGGAAGAGGGAATAACCGCAGACTTCCTGTGACGTCCCTGTCCGAATAAAAATTTTTGCAACAAACTGACCTCTTCCACGCATGTCCCCAGCAGAACTGGACAGAGGGACACAGTGCGCTTATGTCTCTTTGCTGGCAAACAGACATAAACTCTTCAAACAGGATCCAAGAGTGTCACGTGACCATATGCACTAAGTTAAGTAGGAATGAACTGCTGTGTATCCGTTATTCCTTCATGAACGGGGTTAAATGAGGTACAAGCGTTGCTTGACTTTTCTCTCTGAGGTCGACAGAAGCAAACTTTGTTCCAGAGAGTTCCCAGCAGAGACCCTGTCTCTACAACGCCGAGTGGAGCAGTTTTTCCCGGTCTGAAGGAAGGACAACGGGACCGCATCACTGTGGTTACAGTGGTAACGTGCAGTTTGGCCGGCCGACAGAACGAGCCGCCCCACACCTTAGCTACGGAGGTTAGCTGCAAGATAACCCTTTGTTCACTGTGGATCCTTTCCTCAACTTCGTCGCCCCGGACAACTTTTCCTCAGCACGGTTCACGTAATAGGTTGTGTTTTGGGCAGAGAGAAGTACTTTAGAATGAAATAATCTAAACATTTTATGTTTTAATACGTTTGGTTTTGTTTGTGTTGAAACTGAGCTATCTTAGTGCTAGCAGATGTAAGCACATGTGTTCAGTTTATGTGTTCTGTGTTTGTGTTTTTAAGTTAAGACAAATTTTATTTAAAGGGTGATTCTAAACACAGAAGATTGGCCTTAACGCGCCATCCACACTTATTTTAGAGGTATGTGTTTTGATTCTGATGATTCTGATAATAAGCTATAAGCTTCTTTTGTTAGCTCCAAGTGCTAACAGCTAAGAACACTTGCTTGCCTACTAAAGATCATATATCCAAAAAGGTTGTTAGTTTTCAATCTAGGAAATAATATTTCCCTAAATATTATTTTACTAAACTTGATAACTAAGTAAGCACCGTTAAGCCCCATTTCTCCAGAAAGATTTGGTTCTTATTCAAACTAATATTTCCTTAAATATTATTTTACTCTCTCCTTAAAAATATTTCTTTAAATATTATTTTAATGAATAAAGGCAGCTAATTAAATACTGTTGAGAACTGGTCATCCAGAAGGTTGGTTTTATTCCGCAAATCATTCTTTAAAATATTATTTTATTAAAATAATATTTTATCTGATCTTGCATTGTGAATGGTTGTTTAAAGGTATACCAATTATTGCCTAAGTTAGTTCAAAGACTAAC
>JAHUTJ010066472.1:0-25207 GCA_036250325.1 Characodon lateralis
ATATATGTATGTATGTATATATATATATATATGTATATATATATGTATATATGTATGTATGTGTGTGTGTATATATAACATTTCCCTGTTGCATAACTGGAATTTTTCTATTGAAAACAACACTGTTAAAGAGTAAAGAAAAACTACCTCCCCCACAGGAAGCAATATGTTATTACATTCCTGTCATAACATCATAGCATTTCATAACACTGTTTTTCCTTCTGCATGCTTGGATAGGACACACAGGGTGCAGTGAGGCTTATCTGATGTCATCACATTATACAACAACAAACTTTCAATGTAAACAGGAAACAGGAAGTTGATCTCCTATGGACGTACAAATGGAGATCAAAACCTGGGCGACACACTTTAGCTGATTTTGCTATTTCAGATGACAAATGAGAATAAGTATGCTGAATTAACACTCTCATGACTGATACATGACGCATATTTATAGTGACTTTATCAAGTGACAGCACTCCACTTTGTTTGAAAAGGTTTAATCAGCTTTTAATGCTTTGTAATGGCAGTTATTACAGGTACAGATAAGGTTGTATCACACACATGCACCTCGTGAAAGATGGATTCATTATTCTGTCTGAAAGGTTTGCCAAGAAACTTGGTAGGCAGGTAGAAAAAGACATTTCAGAATGCAGGGAGACAGTGGAGAGACGGAGGAGGCAGGAGCAGCTAAAGCACTGATCTGTTGTTCAGTTTGTCTACACAAACTGACTCTCTGCAATTTCTGTCAGCAGCACCTCACCAGAATGATGCCTCTATGCATGTGTGTGTGTCTTGAGAGATTTAACTTTTTTCTCTTCCAAAGCAGCCTTGTTATTCCAGGCTCAGTAAAGTAGTAGGTCTTCAGGGAATTAAAGGGATATACACATTCAGTCTTAGACACTCACACTGTTTTTTTAAACTAGCTGAGCTGGAATTCCCCCTGCATGTCACCACTGCCCTGTTGGAATTGTAGCTGTTTAAAAGACAGCAGTGTGGTCAAAACAAACTTCCATAATCCTTGTTTCTCCTTCACACACTCCATGTATTCCCTCTCTTCTTCCTCACGGTGTATCTCTCTCTCTCTGTCTCTTTCCCTCTCTCTCAGGTCTGTGTTAGTCCTACATATTAAATATTAATGTCAGTTGTGCTCTGAGCCATAATTGCCATCTCTGCCTCTGAATAATGGATGTTTCTGTGCTGTTCACCGATACACCAAGGCTAACGGGATGAGAAAACAGCATCCAGTTGTTGTTTGCTACATTTCTACAGCTAACAGACTCTATAACAGCAGCACAGGGGATTTTATTATCTGGACAAACTGGATAGAGTCGACGATGCAGTGGTTACCAGACCTAAAAAGTGGAACTAACCTGCAGTTTATAAACATATAGCAATGCTATAAGAGATATCTTGGACAGGCATATGTTCTTTCTTTCTTTCTTTCTTTCTTTCTTTCTTTCTTTCTTTCTTTCTTTCTTTCTTTCTTTCTTTCTTTCTTTCTTTCTTTCTTTCTTTCTTTCTTTCTTTCTTTCTTTCTTTCTTTCTTTCATTTGAATATTTTTTTTCTTGAATCTTGGATGTATGTCCTTCACACTTTTCTCCAGTTTGACTGATCCGGGGTCAGGTCTCAGAGTGTAGTGCTCACAATATAGCAAGGGTCAATAGCACTGTTATCACTTCAACATGATGGGGCGTTGAGGTGGAGGAGTGAGCCACAGGATAAATGGGAATTGAGCTCCCCTCCTCCTCCATCATCCAGACTCTAATAATTTCCTCTTTTAATTGGGAGCCTCTTAACGACCAGTGACTGGACCAGCTAATCAATTCCCACAAAGTGTCTGTGTGTGTGCCTGAATAGGTGTCGCTGCATGCCGTTTTTGAAGCACAGTTGATTAGGCCATATGGGGTCAAGTAGATAAGAAAGAGGCATGCTCATACAATGCATTACGATATAAAGGACATAGCCTAAAAGCAGTTAGAGAACACTTAAAGAACATGGGCGAGTTGAGTCTGAAACTAGATGAAAAGCCAATGACGAATTATTTGTTTTAAAAGTTTGCTTAGCGAGAGAAATTAGTTTTTCACCAGATGTTTGTATTATTTCAATAATATTTTTAGACACTTGACCCATTCTCTACCCTTCTGCACATCTAGTTTACCTTTTGACACACAACTATACCAGTAAGGGGAAAGAGTTAATATCCAATAGTGTAATCTGCCCAAAGCTTAAACTAAAACTGTGGTGGCTTGCATATTACTGCAAAACCATTATGGCTCTTCCAGATTGAATCTAACATGCACTATGCTACTGCCAGTCTTCAGAGCCTAAGGTATCACATTTTGACAGCAATGAGTTCTAAAAACAGCCATGCCAATAAGAAAATGAAGACTGATTGTAGTCACCCGGCACATCTAAGTGACAAGACGGATTGTCACAAGGTTAAGGCCTATTCTTCTGTCATTTCAAACGTAGGATTTAATCAACACTGGAGTTTTCTTTATTTTGACACCGTCATGTCCACGCATTGAGTAGGTGTTTTGAAATGCATGTCTCAAGCTTGTTAGGCTATGCATTGTTCAGGCACTTTATCTGGTACAACAACAAGACAGCAAGCCATTAAAAATTTGTGGCTGAAAGTGTTTTGTCATTCTATACCAAATAGTAAACTACAATATGTTAAGTCTATGATACACAATCTTCCAGCTTTCCATCCATTGTCTGTACCCGCTTATTTGTTGTTGGCCTGCTGGGTGGATGGGAGACAGGGCCCCAATGATCCACCTTTGGGTCATTGAATCTCAGTATGAATCCAGTTATTCTGTGAAGGTCTCAGAGGGTTTTTAGAGAACATTAGTGAACAAACAGCATCATGAGGTCTAGGAACACAGCACATACTTCATGGAGTAGAATGTTCCATGGTTAGGTTGTAAAACAATATTCCAAGCACAAAACTTCTCAAAGAGCACTTTTCATTCCACTGTCTTAAAGCAGAAAAGTGTGTGGCACATCTGCAAACGTACCAAGATATGGCCGCCCACCTATACTTAGACTTAAGACAAGCAGAGCATTAATCGGAGATGCAGCCAAGAGGCCAATGGTATCTCTGTAACAGGGTATTCACAGCTCAGGTGGGAGACTCTGTCAACAGGAAAAGTATTGCTTGCGCTGTTCACAAATCTGGCCTTTATGGGAGAGTGAAAATAAGTGTTTTTGAAAGAAAGAGAAATGAAGTCCTGTTTATAGATAGCTACCTTTGAAAGAAAGTGTTCTGTTTTTTGACCTACGCGCAGAACACTATATGTGGCAGAAAACTCTGCACATATGCCTGAACACACCACCCTCATTATGTGACATGGTGGTGGCACCGTGATGGTGTGGAAATGCTCAGTAGAAACAAAAAAGCTTGTCAGAGATTATGGGAAAATGCATGTTGCCCAATACAGGACAATCCTAGAATAAAACCTGTTAAAGGCTGATAGAGAGTGGGGCGAAGGTTAACCTTCCAGCAGGGCAATGACCCTAAACATACAGCCAGATATTGAAGAAAACTAATTTGTTAAAGTGAGTTGGTCAATGTTCAGAGCTTGAGTTTGAGCTATTTTGCAAAGAACAGGAAAAAATGTCATTCTCTGAATGTGGAAAGCTGGAGGAAATGTACTCTAAAGGACAAAAAGCTGTATTTGCAGTGGAAGGTTGTATATTGACTCAGGCCGGCTGAAAGCAAAGGTATGCCACACATTTCAGATTTTGACTTGTAACACCATTTTCTTCCCTAATTTGTGTTTTTTGTGTCTGTAACATACAAATTCAGTTTTGTTTGTAACGTCACAAAATGTGAAAAGGTTCAGTGCTTTGCATGCACTGTCATTGCACATCCATAGTCGGTTGTCTCAAAAGTTTCAAAGACTATGCAAGTCAAGGTTGGATTAAGAACACTGATGTAAACAGTTAAAAACTGTTCTGGGGTTTTCATCCATCCTGTGACTGTGACCTGAATAAATGTTCCCACCTAACCCTAACCTATTTCCAGACCCAAAAAATACCAAAAACAGGCCTAAAATAGGTATTACATATAAACTTAGAAAATCGCATCTACAGTGTTATTTATTGTGTTTTAATTAGAAAAACAATCAGGCAGGGACATGATGATCATGCAAATGTGAAAAATGCATTCATTGCACAATAACTGATACATTTTCATCTAACTCTAGTTTTTTATTATTATGTCAGCAGTGTTTTTTAACTGCATTTTCTACATCCTGTTTTATTTAAGTCCGCATTGACTGTAACTATCTCAAGCACAAGACTTTATTCTAGAGTTGAACTTTTTTCTTACTGCTGCTCTGGCCTTAGCATGTATTAAGAACATGAACTGGTGAGTGTGCGAGCTTCCCAGTTGGTTTCTTTTACACACAGATCTCCAATAGAAGGGTCAGTTGAGGTGGCCATGTTAACGCTATTCTAGTGTTGTGAGGAGAACTAGACAGTGAGAGGTCAGCTGGGGTCACCCTGGCTGTCCTCCGCTGTGATAGGCTGTCACCCAGAGGTGGGGGGTCAGGATAATTAAGCATGCAGGATCCCAGCGCCGCTGTTCTAACGAAGCCTGAGCTCGTTAATGCAGAGTTTTACACCCAGACCTGTCACTAAGCTTTGCTGCACCGTCACACACATACATGCTGAGTGCATGTTTGCACATGCACATGATTGCACACCTCTGCTTTTTCCTGCCGGTCCAACACAAAGGCTGTCATATTTAGAACATTGGAGCACCAGCCTCGGACACAAGGGAATGGAAAAGTTACCAAAATGTTAAAATTCTCAAAATTTGAAAGAATTTTATTGAACTCCAAATAATAGAGTGAAAGTACAACCCTAATTGCAATGAAGCCTTAAGTATTAATATATGGTTTCGACTGTAATGTTCATTTTTTTTCTTTGATATGTTTTTTATCCTTTTGTTAGAGAAAGAGTGGTAGTCATTCTTTAAGTCCAGTTTAACCAACATGCCGCAAGGTGAGCTTCAATTGAGCTGGCAAGGCTATTAGAATATACTGTACGTAATTATGGTACTTGGTAATTCACTTGGAGTCTTTTGATCAGTTGTGTTAAAGTTATTCTGAAAAATACAACAAGATGCTGACTGTACCCTCAAAATGTGTTTTAAAAAGGAGAGAAAGACACAAAGGAACAGGATTTTGTAAGAATTCAGAGTAAATATTTTTAGATTTATTGTTGCTTCAACATGAAGACATATATTTGTGTTGGTGCTTCTGCCAGGCTGGCCAGCTGGCTCACATCATTCACTACCATCTGTGAATTTGATTTACTCTGTAATACAGATTCAGAAACACAGCAGGGTTAATATGAAGGGACTATCCTTACAGCAATAACTTTGATGGCTCTGTCCAAACTGACAAAGCACTGCATAGTTGTGAAGTGAAACGAAAATAACAAATTAAAAAAGAAACAATAAAATTTCAGCTAAACAAAATAAAAACCTAAAAAGTTTGGTCTACATTTGTATCTCCAAAATAATAGTTTAACTTGGGAGACATGTGACCTCGTTCCACATGGCTGCCGGTGTTCCCTATAAGGCTTGTGGGAAACTGCAAACTGGGATGGGATGGATGGCATGTCTTGGTTTTACACTTTTACACTTAAATTTGCAAAAGCATAAAACTTGAATGTGTTCTCAAACTTGAACTTTCTGATTCTCATGTGTTTTTACCAGATCTTTCTTAAATGTGCTCCTTTTCTTCTTTTTCTTAGCCATCATCCAGTATCTTTTTATGGCATTTCAAAATAGCTCCTGTAGATATAAGAGCTTAAACAAAGCTATTCTCTTCATATCTATAAGTAAACTTCACAAAGAGATTCATTCTTACCTTCAGGAACTCTAAAATATTAATGTCAGCCTCTCTCTTTTTAGATCTACCCTATGTTTGAGACTGTGGTTCCGGTTCGTACAGGGAAACCATATTAGTTTTGCTTCACTGTTAAGTAAATTTGTCCGTTTACCTTTGTGTCTCAACAGATTTTTCCTTAAGTTTTTCCTCAAGTGCAACCAGAACTGCTTAAAGAATGCCGGGAACCCAAGAGACATGAGAAGGTTCCAGGTACAAGCCTTCTTTGTCTTTGTCTAGTTCTTTTTTCCTCCCTCTTTTGTTTACAACTGACACAACACATAATAATATACATAAATTTATGGCTGTCACATTAGCACTGGAATGTGTGTAAGTAAATAAACTATCAGTGTCTTTAGAGGAAGCTTGAGATCTTGACCCCTGAGTAGTCATAACATAAATATACCCACAAATCAAGGAGACAGAAGGGAGGGGGAGGGGGGTAAGATAAAAAAAAATGTGGTGAGGGGCTGTGTGTAAGATTTAAGACAGTGCAGCCACTATTATTTTCTTATCTTCATGGCTGCAACACAATCAGGAAGACACCACTTCAGGTTGAGTGGATATACTGGACGGCCAGAAGATACTGATAGATTTATTACCGTGTGTGTGTGTGTGTGTGCGTGTGTGTGTAATTGTGTGTGAGGTTGTGTGTGTAGGGGAGAGAGACAGGACAGGCAGAGTCAAACAGTAGCAAGTGTGTGACCGTATCTGCGCCTCTAATTGCGCAGCTCTATTGTACTGGAACCAGGAAAAGACAGCTCTGTTTCCCTGGTAGATAATTAAAGGCTGGACCCATCACGAACACACACACACACACACACACACACACACACATAAACCTGCAGTCACAGTGACTTAGGGTGAATAGAGGGTGATGGTAATAGCAGTAATAACTGGTTACATTTAAAGAGCTTTTCTTAGCTTAATGCTTTAAACTCCTCTTTGCGACAATCTGCAGACCTTTGGTGTTTTAATGCCTCACTTTTCTTTTTTGTCATTCTTCACCTCTTTCCTCTCTCATTTATCTTTTTTTTTTCTGGCTCCTGATATGATTCACTCCCCTTTCATTTCCTCGCCGTCCACATCTCATCCTGTCCTCTACCTCTCAGGTGGTTGTTTCAACTACGGTGAGCGTGGAGGGACATGTCCTGGCAGTCTCTGACAATATGTTCGTCCACAACAACTCGAAGCATGGCCGGCGGGCCCGCAGGCTCGACCCCGTGGAGGGAACCCCATCTTATCTAGAACACGGTAACACTAGCCTGTGTGTGTGCATGTGAGTGTGAGCAGCATGGCCACCAGATGGTTGATGGTTTAATCCTATCAGGTGATTCCTGCCCCTCCATCTGGCTAATCCAACTTACTGCACACACAGTGCATGGTGTGCTGCTGTGTATGTGTGTGTTTCTAGTCTAATATCATTATACATATTTTCTTATGAACAAACCCAGACTGAGAGCTGATGTTGTAATTCAGCTGAAGGCTGATAATCACACACTTGCATTAGAGTGAGAGCTGGTTTTTGACAGACAGGCAGACTGTTGTAAGATTGGATCAAATGTGCTTAAAAATCACAATAGTCGGTACTGAAGCGACATTAAGCTGACTGCGTCTGTTCTGTTTGAAGTAATATGATGCATGTTGAACCATCTGTGTGTGTTTTTATTAATGTTATATCTCTAATCTCACATCAGTCAAATGTTTGGATAAACAAACTCGGGTCCTGTCCACACCAAAAGTTAAAAAACACTGGACATTTAAAAAAATGTTTTTGCTGCTTTTATCCATGTGAAAACCATGATTGATGACAAAAGCGATAATTCAATATATGATTTATATAAGTAATTTAAATAAAATTTCTGGTTGTAGTGTATCAATGTGAACATGACACACTGAGTTTTTTCAACACATTGACTTGTGTATAAAACATGAGCTTGAAGCTACTGCAGCAATAAAGCAGTTTTTTGTGGTTTTTAGGAGAGATTCACAGAGACATCGACTGGTGACGCAAATCATGTTATACTTCACCGGTCCTGGTCAGTAACCAGGTAGTTGGAAACTCAAAAATCCAATCTTTTTCTGATCAGTGACCACACCATATAACAGTCTTTGTTGTGGAAGTTGTTACCGTCTGAAGAAGACTTAATGTTAGCTATTTTTAGGCTCAGTAAAGTGGTTGGCAAAGTAAGTCAAATGAATTGCAGATATTAAAGTAGTTAATTATAACGGAACTAATTTCTACATGTCTGGTTTATTTAGGCAAAGAGAAACTGAAGGAGAGCAAGACTTTTAGCAGATAACAGGAAGGCTGAAAGGAAAACAGCCAAGTTGCTCAGTGTCATCATTTTGATATTTAAACCTCAATCTTCCATAGACATGTTAGATATAGAAATGCTGGCAGCCAGAGTTAAGGTAAGAATCTAGATTCTCCTAAGCTTGTACACAAAGACCACCATTTTATTAATGCTAGCTGCACTAACTGCTAATATAACATACTTGAGGCCGTTTAGAATGTAAACTCAGTAACAGTTTTCTCTAAGTTTTAAAATAATAAATTCATATTGTACATTGGCTGCTCTCTTACACACACAGTGTAAAGTCACCTCTGCTTCTAGTATAAACTGTTAGTGACTGGTCATGGCAAGAAGGCGGAAAATAAAGATATTTTAATGCTGTTCCTATTTCTTCTTCTCATACAGTTCTTAAAGCAAATTTGGAATTGGCTCAAATATGAATTGGTATGTCAAAGCTTTAAAAAGGAAATGTTGATCGAGAACTGGACAAAACACTTTTACCAATAATAAATAAAGGGGATTCTATTGCATGACAGCTAGCGCAGTTAACGCCCTTCATCCCTGTTAAAGATCTGTACAAATGCCTTCAAATGGTGTTATGAAGAACTGGTGACCCCAAGATGCCAATGCACTGCAAGCTTTTCTTTACCTCAGTTATCATTCTCAACTGTGCATGGTGGTAAAATAATCTTGGGTCTTCATCCAGCCTTGTTTATCCTAGTTCCACAACTCCTAGACTCTCTCAATCTTCCTAACGTAGATTTATTTGTTTAATGAATGAATGTTATTAAAAATAAGGGTAGGGTTTTTTGTGTGCGAGGTTGCTTTGCAAAAAAGATTAATTAATTTTAAGGCTTTTACACATTTTTAACAAGGGTTGAAATACAGTATATTAACAATATCTTTAAGCCCACACTTTAAATTTCAAAATCTATCTCTTCCTAACCTAATCTTGCTTAATGTGATTGCTGTTTAAAATATTTCTGTGTCTTACTTCATTGTGTATGCATTGTGTCCTCTTAGTGTTATGTTGGGATCTTTAGTTCAACCAGAACTTAGAGGCATGGCAGAAATAATCAAAGAGCTAAAGCAGTAATGACAAATGAATTAACATTTTATGTCTTCAAGGGAGCAAAGTTTTCTTGGTTTTACATGCTATTTATTTTCAGAAGCGTGTTAATGTGTTTAATTCTTTCTCTTCATTTTCCCTCCAGGAGCAGCTCCCTGTATTAAAGCCATCAGTCCCAGTGAGGGGTGGACTACAGGGGGCGCTACAGTCATCATCATAGGCGACAACTTCTTTGATGGCCTCCAAGTTATCTTCGGTACCATGCTGGTTTGGAGCGAGGTCAGTTGATCAGCCTGTCTCTGCGTTGTTTCAAGCCTTTAGCCGTGAGCTCCAGCCATCGGACCATTGGAAGTAATTTAATGTGAAAACATACTTTTCTCCATAGTCTGGCTCTTAACTGTGTGTGATCAAGTGTGTGTATTTTAATGTTTCTCTAAATGATGTTTACCTCCCTAATGAGTCCCTACCAACCAGAGACCACCACCCCTCTCTACCTCACCCACACTCCCTCTCCCTCTTTATTTCGGAGAACTGATCAAATCAGCATATGTTGATAGCCATCGGCTGAATGCTCACACATACACACACACACATAGCTCACTATCACAGTTTAGTTTTCCCCACTCTACAAAGTGTTTATTTGTCTTCTGACTCCACTCACGGTGTGCGCCGAGTGACCGTGGCTGCCATCCAACAACAACAGTCTCTCTGTATGGGTGTGTGTGTGTGTGTGTGTGTGTGTGTGTGTGTGTGTGTGTGTAAATACAGGCATACAGGGATGGTTGTGTGTGTGCACGTATGTGTGTGTCTATTAAGGGCAGACGGGTTTGTTTACAGTGCTGAGAGTTGTACTTATACACACTAACGTGTACAGAGTCTCAGTTCAAACTGACTCAGCTCTCTGAGCGTTACTCAGACTGTATTCAGAGGAGTTTTTGCCAACCAAATTTTTCATTTGCACTTAACCTGGTTATTGATTCCGAGGCAGGAAAACACAGCTGAACTACATCAGTGTGTGACATGATTGCACAGTTGCCAGTTTTAATTAATCTGCATCTCTGTTTCCTACCAGTGGATTTCTCACTGAGATTGCAACTGCGCTAGTTTTTTCTATTCCCTTTTTTTAACAGCAAACATTTTAGATCAGTGGCGTCCAAATCATAAAGTTGAAAAATCATGAAGTTGAAAGTACTCCTGGGCCACAAACTGCAAATTTAAATGGATTTTTTTTTTTTTGTTTTACCTGCCCAATAATACATTGAATGTGAAGTATTTTAATGAAATCAACAAAGTAGCTTTGTAAAAAGGTAGATCAGTAAATCATAGTCTGAAATATTTAAATGGTCTCAGACTTTGCCCTACTGTAAGAAAAGCATGTAATTTCCACAAATGTGTGGATTGATTGGTTTCAATATTCTATATTCTTAGTTCCATATGTTTAGTCTTTTCCAAGCCCTTATTTATTCTATTCTCTTACTCTTAGTTTCCAAAATGGTCCTTTTCATAAAAGTATATTAAAAATGTAAAAAAAATACATGTGTTTTTCATTTTCACCACATCAAATCTGTTCAACAACTTCAGGCCAAACCAAAAAATATGATTTATTTTTTAATTCCTATTCAAACTTTTTATGTTTTCATGCTGTTTTTGTCACAAGATGTCATGTGTTTTGTTGCAATTGCATATAATGACTCAAATTTAACACACACAGACAAAATATTCTCAAACACATTACCACTCTTTAAGGCTAACATACCTGGGCAAATTGTGTGGTGTTCAGTTCCAGGTGCCTTGATGGTTAACACACGGTCCCTCCAAGTCTCTCGTTGAGTAAAAGTTGCTAGATGTTTGAGCCCAGTGGCGTGTACAGACATTTTGGGGGGCATGTGCTCAAGGGGAAAAAAAGGGCACCTTGTGTGGCACATGGAGCTGTCAGTTGCCTTTGTAGTGTGAGATGTATTACAGGCACAGCATGAACATAATTTATATGTATTACTAAGCACCCACAAAACAAACTGTCCTGTGGGATGTAGGGAAATGACCACCCAGGAAAAAAAACTCAAAACAAGAATGCATTTTACAAAATTCTTTAAATTAATAAGGCAACAAAACGATCATAGATTGATTTAAAGTTAGATTACTGATTCACAACCTGAACTTCCGGAGTCAAATTTGAAACTTACGTGATCCTTCATTTTTTTTCTTTTTACACACTGAGCACGTGTTTGTCTTGACTATATCATTTATCACAAAATGTCTTCTGCACCAAATAACCGTATGTTGTAGCAAAGCAGGTTACACTGCCAAATTTACCAGGTAGGTTACACTAAATGAGTTATCTTCAGTAACCAGTGGCCATTCTACAGTGTGAATCAACTATACCCAGAAAATCAGTTATAAAATCTTTATAGTCAAAATGAAACCAACATCAGAGAATATGATCATAATAAGAATCATCTATACTTCTGCATGTAGCCAGTGCGATATGTGACAGAAATTATTCTTAGAGAATAAAAAATAATGAGATTACAATTCCTGAGAACTGATAAGATGTCAGATGCTATTTAGAAATTAAAATACTCTGATCACATCATCATTTTTACATTCACAGAAGTAGAAAATACAACTTAGCCTAGATGCCCCACATTTAATAATGTTAACCAGCTCATTTGGCCGTATTTGCAATAAAAAAAAAAAACATGAGTCAAACAGAAGTCATCAGGGATCATTATAGCAAATGTAATACGTACATTTATGAGATAGATTTGAATTTATTTATTTCTTCTAATTTAAGAGTTAAATCGTAGACATTCACCTGGCGCATGGTGGCCGCCATAGAAGACATATCGGGTAAAGGTATGCCATTGATTGGCCTGTTCTGTTTAGATAAAATGGTGGCAAGTGAAGTTTTAATTTTTTAATCCGAAGTTTAGGAAGCAAGTATATTCGTTTTGTTTGTTACCTGGATGGTTAGCCGGCCTGTCGGCAGGGCAGGGCTCTGTTTGACGGCGGAGGGGAGGAGAGGAGAGGTAAGATGGACCAGCGCACATCCACCTCTCCGCTCTGCACGCAGCCCGTCTCCGCTGAGTGAATAAATTCCAAAACATTTTTCCATCTATGTCAGCTCCCTGTGCTTGCAGGCACAAATTTGTACCATTTCTAAATGAACGATGGGGGTTCAACAAAATCATTGCAAGGGCCTCAAATGGCCCACCGGCCACACTTTGTAGACCGTTGGTTAGGATGTGGTTATAATAGCGGTTCTTTACACAAATGCAGTCAAAACACTTTGCCATTGTAATGTTTTGTCTTTCTAACAACTCTGCTGCTGTTATATTTCACCATATCTTTTTCTCTTGTTCTCTCTTGCTGTAATTTTAGTTAATTTACTATGTCCAGAAAGAGAATGAACTTTTACTCTTGTTTGCTTTATTAAGTTAGTTTTTTAGTGTGCACAAAGAAAACAGTTTGATGGAAAACTGACAATCAGCAGGCATTTTGGTGGTGTAATTGCAACACAACTAAATGCTCAGACTATTAAATGTTCCCTGGGAAGGCTCAGCGGTGGGCTAGGTTCAGTTTATTACCAAAAATGTATGAATCAAGTTTTTGAAATTACTCTCAACCAGTAATACACAAAGACAGAATGGGTGAAACCCTTGTGAAAAAATGGTATTCCATTCCTTGAATGGTGCTCAGAGGCTGTTCTGGTGGACCAAATTAGACCAATGATATTGATTTTTTACCTAACTACAAATGCAATTTGCTCATCGGTTAGGTCTCTGCACAGAAGTGTAACTAACCTGTGGTGATCAGAGAAAGGGTTGAGATGACATTAAAAAAATTTTATTGAACACATTTAATAAATTTTACTCCAAAAATGGCAGCATACATAAAGCAAAGAAAGAATACATTTTCCACTAAAAGGTCTAGAACAAAAACAAAATTCTAATCGATTTGACTCAACTGAAAGGTTTTGGATCCTTATGCAGAGAAATAAACCAAAATGGTGGACGTTTTAAGCATCTGTGGACTAGATATTCCTAGCTGACTAGAATGTCTGTGATGTATCGTATAACTATAATAAAAAAGTCCGGTATGTTTTAGAAGTACCACTGATTGGTGACATGATGATTCGGTAACTTACACATTTCAAGGACATTGGAAGCAAACTGACTATGGACATCCTGTCTGGCCCCTGCTCTGGCTGCAAACAAAAGAACTTCACAAAGCTGCTCAATTCAAAATCTTCACACCAGTTAACACGAAGCCATGATCATTCCCATTGAACAGAGATCAGTATGCATTAGACTCTTCATAGAGTAAGCTCCCAGATAGGTAGAAAGAGTCACACCTCCAAATTGCACATATAGGGTGGTTCCTTAGAGACTGAGGGAAGCTGAGATATTCAGGCTGCAGTTTAAATGCAAGATCTATTTTTTACTCCATCAAAAATGAAGGAAGAAGCATCACATTTAGAAATGATGAAGATAGATTGGGAGGGAATTTGTGTGCAAGATACCTTCTGAATGCACTTGCCAAAATATGTGCACAGATGGCTGTGTTACATTAATAGTATTGTGCAGGATAGCATGCAACACTCAACGCACACAGAACGCACCCCTTCACTTGCATCCTGTAACGCTGCCTATAAGCTGATAAAAGCACTGATGATGTTTACTCCTTTACAGCAAGGCTGAAACGATGACGGAGGTGCCGAAACCTCCAATATAAATAGGGGAATTTTGCAGACTGCAAACATTTTAGTGAAGGTCTGATAACTGTTGGTAACATTGTGGTAAGATAACCAGAGAGGCAGCAGAAGACAATTCATGTCATCCTTGACTCACAAACTTAAAATTTGAGGCCTGTGATGTAAACATTGTATTGTTACAATTTAGTACTTGTGCACCAACTCTTTCTCCTTGTCCCACAGCTGATAACGCCTCACGCCATTCGGGTGCAGACACCTCCCAGACACATCCCTGGGGTTGTAGAGGTCACTCTGTCTTACAAGTCCAAACAGTTCTGCAAAGGCACACCAGGAAGGTTCATATACACAGGTAAGTCCAAAGAAAGACAGTACAAGTAGTTGTTCCTAGCTGCTGGCTGAATGGTGTTAGGTTTTTAACAGTTGGTCCAGAGTTGATTTTCAGAAATGCACGATTGCCTTTGTGTTTGAGAAACTGCCTGCATATGTGTGTGTCTGAATAGCATCTCTGAGTTGCAGTTCAGTCTCAGGCCAGACAGTGTTGAACTAATGACTGCAGATTAGTCAACATTAACGACCCACACTCAGAATACTGCCATAATCAGAGGCTCATTAAAAACCAGCTACAATTAAACAGTCTGCTCTTTATAGGCCTGCATACTGAAACTATTAGTGAAATCATCCAGAACACCCAGTTTACTAACACACACACACACACAAATGCACACATTAAACATACACAAACTGCTCTAAATGTTGAAAAGGAGTGTGTGACTTCTGAGCGGATTGTTCACAGTAAATGAGTGTTTTCCTGCTAAAGTGAAGAGCTGAAGAAAGGAAGAAAGCATGTGTGTGTGTGTGTGTGTGGGGGGGGTCTTTTTGCACATATAAGTGGAAATGGATGGAGGTGATGTTATGTCTGGTATTGATCCGCTGCTCAACATGGCTCCAACACACCATAATGATGACGTCAGGAGGAGGGGAAGAAAGGAGAAATTTGCTGCTGTATGAACATTTAGAGGCGGTGGAAAGTTAATGACGCCATCTATTACCTGAAGATAAAGATTTAAACCTGATCAATAAGAATGACATTAAGTAATAATTGCATTAGTTTCACAAAAGTTGACTGTTTTCTTGTTATGGTAACTAGCCGTAATAATATGTTCTTTTAAACTATATTTTTGACTTTGTCTTTTTGTTGTTTGTTTTTTACTGTTGATTATAGAGATTGACTAATCAGAACTTTGTGGGCAATTTCTGATATTTTGTTTGTGTAAAGTTTTGTCCTGCCTATACAGGTTTTGTCCTATTTGTCATTATTTTCGTAATAGATCTGACCCACATACAGAAGAACACTCCGGAGGAAATAGATTAAGTGAAATAATGTTTATTGTGCCAGAAACAATCAAGGGACTTGAGCTTAAGAATCTTCCACTGTATGGAAAAAGGGGAAGAGAACTGGTGAAAACAGGGGACTAAATGAGACTGATCAAATGACAAGTAATTCTGATAATCAAGTAAGCGGCTTACTAAGTGAGTGCGGTCAGGTCGCCAGGGGTAGAGGAATACGGGGTCCAGGTTGTCAAAGCTGAAGTTGTTCAGGTGATTTCTTTGGTGCTGTTTGAATTGGCTTGGTGATTTCAGGAGTGAGCTCAATGTCCAGATACTTGTGTTGGAGGGTGGACAGGGTACGCTTATGCCTTGGTCCAGAAAACGGAGGAAGCAGGAAACTGCCAGCTTGGTCTGAATCTAGATGGAAGAAGTAATTAGGAGACAAAGTCCTCAGTGCGTAAGTAATCTTGGTTATCCAGAAACGTCCGGACACGTAGTCGGTGTTTAGCGAAGTAATTCCAAAGTTCAGGGTTACAATCACTGAAGGCAAAACACTCTGGCGTCGAAGTGCTGGCAGCCTCCTGCTTAAGTACTCCTCCAAGTAATCAGTAGAATAAGTCGCACCTGTCACCCACACACCTGAGAACTCCAGCACCATCTGAAACATTGAACACATGTAGCAAGCACAAAAACACAAACACAACCCAGATCCCGACACTATTATGTTCTTTCTTTAAGAACCATAAGAAGAAATCAGAGCAGCATTTAAAGTAACCTTTTTCAAGTTTCCGGTCTTGGACAGTCATTGTTTATAAATATGTCTTAAATATCACTTACCAGTGGCGGCTGGTGGTGATATTTGTAGAATGGGCTAACAGAAATACAGATATACAATAAAATGTTGCAAAGTGTACTCCAACAAGTGAAGTATCCCTGAAAGAAAATCTGCTTTAAAACATTATGTCCTTTTAAAGCAAAACAAGAACAACAAAATAAACCGCCACCAAATCCAAGCTTACAGAGAGCACCTGTCAGAATTGTCCAACACTTTACTGACCTGCATTAAGAGTTTGAACTGCAATTATTTCAGCTGATCGCTCCCCATCAAACAGCTTTGCATAAGACTGCACCACATTTCTTAACAATCTTGACACAATACTAATCACATAGATTAAAGGGAATGAAATCGAGATCGTTCTCCGTCAGCATCCTTAGCAGTGATGGGTCAAAAAGTTACCCCTGCAAACTCCGTGCTGCTCTACATCAGCATCAGTTCACCTTTTCTTTGCAGATCATCAGGAAATTTCCACATGCAGCTTCCAATTGCTTCAGTGGAAAACTGGTATTAAAATCCAAAAACAGATCACGGTTAGTAAGCTCAAATACGTTTAAGTGCTGGGCCTTCTCAAAGTGAGCCTTTGATTGCTCCATCATTATTTTGCAACTGCATCTCCATCTGAGTTTGGTTCCTCCATGGTCAGCGACTCCTTCAGATCATTTATGGACTGTGGAAAATTGTCCAAGGTCTGTTTTGTTTTTGGACGATCTGTGGTTGTTTTTTAGAGAATGTTTAGAAAATGTCCACATGCTGAAAGGCACATTGAAAAAAAGACAAAAAGAAAATAAATGTTTTGTCCATAAGAAATGTGTAAAAACAATAAGCTTGTTAGATTGAGTTGATGTCCCAAGTCAGAAGCATACCTTCAGTATTTCTTTCTGTTCAAACATGGTGTGCACCGTGTGGCTCTTGAAGTTTGTCCCAGTGCTGCACACGTCTTTCAGGACAGCAGTTCTTTTATGTGATTTGGGAAAAAAAATCCTAAAAGCAGACACTTTGCGGAAGATTTTCTGACAGGTGTAAGCAATGAGCATGACTGTTGAATTATTAGGTTTAAGTGATGGACATAACAGTGCACAAAGTGTGCTTGAGGAAAGGCGTCCCTGAGTCTAACCTCCTAACCGGAGGATGCTCCATTCACAGCAGCTTCATCATAAGTCTGGGCCTTAAGTTTATTTTCCAGTTTCAAAAGCAGGCAATTTCTTTTCCAGGAGCTTTTCAGATTCCTCTGCAGACCTAACTTCTAGCAGGAAAAAGTTCAGGAATCCCACCACTGACGTGCATTCAGTGACATACCTGAGTACATCCATGCACTGGCTCACACAAGCCACATCTGTCGAAACATCTGTCGTTTATTTGGCTTGCACAACAAAATATGACACTTCCAACATTTAATCCCCAATCTTTTGTAGACAAACCTCTCAGATGCAGTCAAGCTCATTTTGACTGGTCTTAGAGATGTATTTGGCCACCTGTGTATTTGACTGCTGATTGTCAAGTCTAAAAAAGAGCACTGTTGACCAGGTCCAGAAAAACACCCTGAATCTGTGAGAAGGATAATTCATCAGTTCCATGTAATGGTAGCTCGTATGCCCTGCAAAATGTAAGAAAATACAAAATCCGTGATCAAACGTTTTTACATTTTGTTTCCACCAACTTGTTGTGCTTCTGTACAGCAATGCGGTGTTCCTCATCCAGATGACAGGCAATGTTCACCCTCCTCCAAACAGCAAACATGGAAAGCAAAAAAAGGATTTCTTAGCTACACTTGCTGCCAGCCTTTCCTTTTGCAGGAAAACTCAAACAGAGGCAAAAAAACGTTTGTTCTTTCGCCATTGTTTGAGATTTTTAGCAGCTGGTCATTTGGCAGAGCTGATCAAACTGAAAAATTTTCCCATCAAAAGACAATTTAACGATGCATCTCAAGCTGATTGACTTTGTTTAGTTTGGTTAGAATGGCCAGGGATCATAATTTGTATAACATGTATTCTTACAGCATTAGACATCTAATTCATGTGGCCAAGGGGGAAACTGACACAATAGAAAACCGAAATGTTTATTAAATACAGCTATTGACTTTCTGATGACACATTGAGTTACATTTCTTTACCTTCACCCATACATTGATGAGTTAAAGGTAAAGCCACAGAATGTTGTATACATTTTGTTGACAAACAAAGCTAAGCACGAGAGACTCATTGCACTTCAAGGAACTTGGAGCTCTCTCAGATGACCAGGAGACATGTCACAAATTCAATGGTTTTATAGTTCAACAAATCAAATTAACAATGAGACCAGAGATGTGCAATATTTAACATTCAGTTGGAATTTTTTAATTTAATATTGCAAAAACTGTCTGGTTTTTGATTGACGCAGATTCTCTTCAACCTTCCTGTTATTTTTTTTATCATGAAGTGGTGTGGGCATTTTGACATTTCAGCCACTGAAACCTATATCAGGTTTGGGCACTGAAGGCAGTGAAAGTCCATCTAATGGACCAAATGTATTATTTGCATGCAGATTGTTTATGCATGGTACCTAAACTATTATAGACGGTCAAATATTGAATGCAGGCAGTCTTTTGGGGTTGCTGCATTGCACACATTGATGTTGCCATGACAGTTTGATACATTGTGCAGCCCCTCTTAAAAGCTGCACATGGACACGAACCACTGTGGCTTTAAAGGATTCCCTTTACCAGGCTGAAGTTTAAAGCTGTGTCCCGAAAATTCAACAATTTTTTTTTTTTGCAGTTTTATTTCCTGGACTATAAATGTTCTGAAGTTTTAGATCCATGCTAACATCCAGTTAGGTTTCTGGAAACATGTTTAAGGTTTGTTTTAAAATTTTCCCCAAAACTTGATCGGGAAAGCTTGACACACCATAATTTTAATGATAATAAGGACTCCAAATGATTGTGATAATTTAAACGTGTATACATACAAAGTTGTACAAATGGCGCATATGCAGCAAGAAGGCTTTCTATGGCTTTGCAGGAGAAACATGCAAAATGCTGATCAGCAGTTATAGGACAGTTTGATTGCTGTAATGCCAAGTAAGATTTATCTATTCTTTATTGAGAATTGTATAAAAGGGAGTTTTCCTCTCCACTGTCGCTACATGCTCATCCAGGAGGAGTGAATGCTGCGAGTCACTGGTTTGATGCAATCTGCTGGGTTTCCTTAGATAGAAAAACTTTTCAACCAATTTGAATATTAAATTAAATTTGACTGTACCGTTTGATAGTTAGGATTAATTGAAATGCATGTACCGGATTTGAAATCTGTATGATTCAGCTGAATAGACTTTGACGGAAGTGCCTTGAGACATCATTTGTTGTGAATTGGTGCTATGTAAATAAACTGGATTGAATTAAATTATAAATAATTTGTTGTTGTTTTTTTTGCTAAATTTAAATGAAAACAGTTTTGTTTTTTTCCAAAACTGATATTCCTTTTAAGTTTTTCTATCATATCTGTCTCATTTCCTATCAGAAAGAAAGTTCCTGATTGAATGAAAATAATTTAAAATCTAAATCTGCCAGGGGTATGATGAATTTTGAGCTTAACTGTATGCATGACCTCATATTTCAGGGTATAACTATAAGACATATAGGCTCATTTCTCTTAGCCACTCTTCAGAATCAAAAAGACAAGATATTGTACCATCAAAGTAAAGATGTTTATTTATATTCATAAGTCAGAAAATCTCTACAAAAATAACCTGAATTCGCCTACATCTACACTCGGAACTACTGTATAATTAATATGTTTACACAACTGGAACCATGACAAACAAGGCTGGATGAGGTTCTAATTTTATCTTAAAACAAGGAAGTGAGGAGGAGACTATGGAAAGTTTGAAACCTTGACTGACATCTTGTCTGGTGACCAAGTCTCCAAAACAGCCATTTATTTCTATGCTTTCTTATATACTGTTTTACTAAAAGGGTGCTGCAGATCAACCGTCGTTTATAGCTACTTAATAGTGTTTTCAAGCCTGGATCAAAACTAGCCCAGAACGTTTTAGTTAGATTATGCTGTAATATTTATTTTGCTGACCGTGTGAGTAGGTCTTAAACGGCGCTGTCTCATAACTTGCATATGTGCCTGTTTTAGTGTTATTCATCTAAAACATTTTAAGACGGACCCTGGGGCTAGCCGGCAGGTAATTGGTCCGTCAAGCATCGAACTCTTTTTGCTATTGGACGGGGGTGACCCCCGGTGACCCGACGATTGGCTGATCGCTTCAACATGTGACCCAGGAAATGCGATCCGTTACTGCGGTTGCATGACCCTGCCTCAAGGTTGACTTGTCTCTGGAAGGTCCCGGCAGTGAAAGCTGATTGGCTACTTGTGGTTTTTCAATCCTTTTACTGTGGTTGCCTCTGGGTGTGAGGGCTGTGCGATTTAACATGCTCATGGGCACACACACATGTAAAAAGCAACACTGAATGCCATACTTGCAGGGTCATGTCTTACACAACTTACCACACAAATTTTCAAACAGGGGCAGGAGTTGAAAGTAATTGTAAATCAGACTGATATGAGGGAAAGATGGTGAGTAGTCTGGTTAACAGATGGTCTACCCCATTTAAACAGTCCACACACACACACAAGAGAATATGGTGCCGTATGGCTCCTTCATCCCCCTGATGGAAAGAATTAACATTCTCTACATCACACAGTGATGTAAAGACACTCAACGGTGCAAAGTGACAATCAATAAATGCGTACACTCAGATTCCAATGTTAACAAACAAAGTAAATAAATCCGCAATGGAAAATCTCAAGCCCGGTCATGGACTGGAAACTGTGAGTAAAGCATATCAAACTTTGGGAAAAATTTGGTTTTCTTTCTCTTTTTGAAACATTTGAACGTCACGTTTGCAATCTCAAAGGGAGACAAGAAGAAGCTGAAGTGTAGTAAAAGAGATACAGCGCCAGAAAGACAGATGGACTTTTAAAACCAGATTGTTAAATATTGATCCCCTCATAAGTGGATCACACATACTGTACAGTGGTACACACATGCAGATACACACACGTACAACTGTGCAGAGACGGTGAGCTCATGAGAAAGAGATCTCATCTCATAAGGGGAAGAATGAAGCAATAATTCAGTGGTATTGAACTGCTGGCTGGCCAGAGAATCAATATCACCACACCTCCTCTTCGTTTCCTCCTCCTTCTCCTTCTTCTGCTGTTTTTACATCAGCCCTCTTTGTCCTTTCACCCACCCAGCTTCAGCCTTCACCTTTTCCCTCCCTTTTTTTCCACATCTGTGGATTCCTTTGTTTCGGTACACCCAAAAGATGATGAGAAAAACAAAATTGGACAAAAGCTGATCACAAAATATTCCAGATTTCACTTTTTGTGTTTGTTTGTTTTTTTTACCATTTTTCACCTCTTTTCTTTATTTTCTCTCCCTCCTCTGTTCACATTTCATGGTGGAGCACCACTGGATGGTCTGTCCTCATGAAACTTCTATGAGTATTGATCCGATGGCGGCTCTGGACTCTAAGGGAAAGAACAAGAGTGAAGGAGGAGGGGGTGGAGGAGTGATGGTTGAGCGGATGGATGGGTGAAAGTGGCAGAAGGTGTAGTTAAGGAGGAGGAGGAGGGAGGAAACGAAGCAGAAGACATGGATGATGGGGGAGGTAAAGCAGAGTTGGAGGGATTCGTGCTGAGATGGTTTCAGGGGAGCAGCAGGGGTGCAGAATTAGTGAGATGACACAGGTTCAGGTCTCAGTGTCATTCGCTCTGATGAAGTGTTTATGTTGTGTTTTTATGAACTATGTGCCACGACAACATATTTATGGCTGATTTTTATGTGTTCTGCTGGAGCTGTTCTTGCTAAACAAAACAATAAATTTTACTCCGAAAAACATCTGCTTTTCGTTTGTCCAAATTTGGAAAGCAAGTACTGCCTATTAAAACGGGAGGGGAGCACAATAAGTGTTTAGGATATGTGGGTCAGAATTTTAATGGAGAGCATGCCTTTGGTGGCTTTACTTGTGCTTTTTAAGCTGATGCATAATGAACTGGACAACTTCTCTTGCTCTTATACTGATTTTGTTTTTGTGCAGGAAGAAATTTTCATTATATGAAAATTTTCTGTTTCAATTCAAAGTTGTTGTGCATTTTCTTTACAAATAAAAATTGTGGTGTGCATTTGTATTCAGCTCCTACTGAGTCAATACTTTGTAGAACCACCTTTGACTGCAAACACAGCTGCAAGTCTTTTGGGGTATGTCTCTACCAGCTTTGCACATCTAGAGAGCGAAATCCTTTGCAGCCTCTAAAATGATTTCTTCCATTAATTTCCTGTATTTAATTCCATCCATCTTCCCATGAACTTTGACCTGCTTCTTTGTTCCAGCTGACAAAAAGCTTCCCTACAGTGTGATGCTGCCACCACCATGTATTCAGGGTAGCCTACAATGTTTTTGATCACAGGTAACATTTTGCATTTAGGCAAAAATGTTCAATTTTGGTCTCATCTGACCAGAGCACCTTCAAAACACATGTTTGTTGTGACCCCTACATGACTTGTGGGCAAATAATAGATATTCTGAAAACCAGTTTCTCCCTTCTGACTTGTCGATCTATGCAGCTCCTCCAGAATTACCATTAGCCTCTTGGCTGCTGATTAATTCTCTCCTAGATTTGTTAGTCAGTATAGGTGGACGGCCGTGTCTTGGTTGGCTTGGAGTTGTACCACATTCTTTAGGTTTCTGGATAACTGATGAAACGGTGCTGAGATGTTCAAAGCTCAGACATTTTTTTTTTATAACCTGTGCTTTAAATGTTTCTCCAGCTTTGTCCTTGACCTGTCTCTTCATGACGCTGTTCATTCTTTAATGGTCTCTAACAAAGCCCTAAGGCCTTCACAGACCAAGTGTACTGAGATTAAATACCCCATGTGGAGTCTACTTAATCATTAAGTCATATCTGAAGGCAAAAGGTCACACAAGATTTTATTTTGGGGTATGAGTGTAAAGAGGGCTGAATGCAAAGACATACCATACTTTTTATGTTTTTATTTGTCAGGAAAAAGCATAAACCACATTTCCCTTCCATTTCACATTTATTTGCTACTTTGTCTTGGTCTATCACATATAATCCCACTAAAATACAATAAGATATATGGAAAAGTGCAGTTCTTATGAATTCTTTTGCAAGGCATTATAAAGCCATAAAGACAAACATTCACACATCATTTTGCTCTTAAAGAAATAGAGTTCCATTATTGATGAACCAGTCGGAGATACTTTAGACCTAAATCATTAAAACTATAAAACTAATCTGAGCCGTGTTATGATGTATGTGCATGCCTCTTTGTCTGTGAATTTGTGTGTGCCATATTAGCGCTGGCATCAGTTAAACGTCTCCAGAGATGCTCAGAGAGGGGATCTGACACTGGCAGTTGATTCTGACAGTTGATATCCCATCGACTGTTAGGCAGCTGTTTTTCAAATTTTTTTGTTCTTCTTCAACCATGACCGAGTGCTCTTCTTTCGTCTTGTTTCTGTATGTTTACCAAAGTTCTTCCTCTTTACTCCTACTCACACCCTGCCTCTCATACTCGCATTGCTTCCTTTAAGTCTGTTTTGTAAAAAAAAAGAAATTGCTCTCTATAATTAAAACAACAAAAGAAATCCAGATGTTTATCAACATCCAGTGCAATAAGGGTTTGATATCTTTAAAGAAGTCAAGGTGTTCAACAGTCATTCATGCTGCATCCCTGAAGTGCAAAACACAAGAAAAAAACCAAAAGCACAACAAAATTAAAGAAAATACAACTGTTTTAGAAGATGACATTTCAGAAAACACCAAGGTGAAACAAACCGTTGAACTAAAATAAGACAACGAAAAGCAAAACAAAATCATTGACAATATCTGCATTTTGTTCATTGTTGTTGCTTGAAAAATCATTCAGAACCTGTTTTAATTGTGTAACCTACCCATTACAGCAGAATGTTGGCTCCTCATTTTGAAAAAAAAAGGCATTCAAATTAAGCCACGACTTCATACCAAGACGAAATAGCATTCTTTTTTAAAAGTTCCATGTTAAGATTCAATTCGCAGGTCATTGCTCTTGGTTAGATTTGCAGTTTTTGTTGTAACTGCTCCCTTGTGTCAATCTTTTTTCTGCTTGCTCTGACCCACCTTTTTGACCTTTAATTCATGTCCACGTAATTCCCACATATGAATAATAAAATCGTAATGTGCCCAAAGGGCTTCCTTAAAGCACATGGAAATCCTGTCCACAACAGTTTCACATCTGTACTTTCTACATCTCATAATTTATAAAGTAGTGTTGCGAACAAATTAGACGGTTTAGGACGTAATAGAAACCAGAGACTTGGGTGTGATGTGATAACACAAACATATATCTAATAGCACATGCCAGAAGCAGTTGCACAACAGTGAAAGGACAGTCATCTGCAAGTAATTTATCAGTGCGGGTTGTGGAAAGTACCAAACATCACCGTTGCAGCTGCACTCTTGGACTTCATTCTCTCAAACACACTCCTATGCTTCCCACACATCCATATATTAATCCAGCACAACTTTCCACCTCCACCTTTCTTTTCTGCTGAACTTTCATGGTTCAACAATGTGGTGATGACACAAACTCAGCATCTATCAATAAACTAAAAGTTTCAGAAAAACACTCCCCACACCCATAAAGCCTTCAAACATTATCCTGACGGACAGAGCTTTCAGAGCTCCGCTTGATTGACGCATAGATTGGGGAAAGACTTTGGAAGAGTGTAATTGGAACATTAAAGGAAGCACTAAGTGTTCTTTAAAACCTTTCTGATTGTAGCTGTAGTGCCATTATCATACAGATGTTTTTGACACCAACAGCTTTAACCTTTTTAGTGCATAGATAGATAGATAGATAGATAGATAGATAGATAGATAGACAGACAGACAGACAGACAGACAGACAGACAGACAGACAGACAGACAGACAGACAGACAGACAGAGAGAGAGAGATAGATAGATAGATAGATAGATAGATAGATAGATAGATAGATAGA
>JAHUTJ010066473.1:0-25191 GCA_036250325.1 Characodon lateralis
TCAGACATATTTTCAGTTGTTTCACACTTTTTTGTTCAGTATATAATTCCACATGTGTTAATTCATAGTTTTGATGCCTTCAGTGTGAAGCTACAATATTCATAGTCATGAAAATATAGATAACTCTTTAAATGAGAAGGTGTGTCCAAACTTTATTGCAAACACCGTTGAGAATTAGTCATCCAGAAGGTTGGTTTTATTCAGCAGATCATTATTTAAAACATTATTTTATTAAAATAATGTTTTATCTGATCTTGCGTTGTGAATGGTTGTTTGAAGGTATGCCAATTATTGCCTAAGTTACTTCCAAGACTAACTTAACTTCATTTCCAGATTTTTCAAGCTAATCCTTGGTCTCGAACATAAACATTGAATGGTAACATTGCATCACTCTTTCGGTCATGGTTTTCAACCATCTTTGATCAACTTGTTTATATTGTACATAGCCCATTAGTCTTCCTTATTCTTTCATTCTTCTTGGTAATTTAGTTGGATTGTTTTAGCATAGTAAAGAGTTTGTTGATTGAAATATGTTTGACTTTGAGTTGATTTATTTTTAAATAAATTCTTGCATTTTAAGAAATTGTGTGAATTCATTCTGTGTGTGTGCAGAGTTTTTCTGTTCAATATTGCCAAAGCTTGGCTCATCCCTTTCAATTTTGTCCTAATACCACCACTTTATTGGGCTGGTATTCACAGGACAACCCTTAACGGGCCGAAATATTATTTAATAAAATATTAAAGTATTAATATTAAAGAATATATTCAAAATCACAACAAAAGTAAAATGGGGCTCAATAGAGATACAAGCCACGCTTGTATCTGTACACATCAGATTTTAAATTATAAGAAAATGTAAAGACGAGATGAAAAGGCTATGACTACTTTTGCAAGGCTTTGTGTTATGTTAGAGATCCGAGACTTGAGAAAATGGTTTCCAAAACTAGTTTTATGGTTCAGCAGACTTTTCCATAATCATGAAACTGTAGCTTCTCCACTGGACCTAAAAACCCACTGGGGATTTACCTGTAGCCCTTATGAGATGCTGCACCACATAAATCTACACCCACACAATCTGTCCATGTCTGATGTAATCTGCTGAAATCAACCCGCCTCACCTGAGGTACCCATGCAAGTCTCGATGTAAAAAGAAAGGAACGAGTGTCCACATTTTTAAGGAAGAGTTTGCAGAATTTTCCCATGCAAGAGTGTATTTTCTAAAAGAAATAAGCTCCGTTAACTGGTTTGTCTAAACTGACTGAGTACGATGTTTGTCTCATGGGTTCCCTCTGTGATTAGTGAACTCTTTAATGTGTATTAAGTTTCCTGCAGAGTGACTGTAGCTAAAACCTCCAACCTGCTCTTGGAATCTGCAATTAAAGAACACTTAGAGGCAGCGAGTTAGGGTAAAAACAAAAACCATTGGAGTAAAATGAATCAAACCTCCCTTTGTGTCAACATTTTATCTCGAACACAAAGAGTATTATAGAATTCAACAGCTCTATTTAAATTTTCAGGGCAGTCATAAAGGCCACAGAACCCAGATCGGTACCTGCAATAGAAACATCCACTGACACCTAAACTGTACTCACCCCCTGCAGTCTTTATGTGTCCTTCTGTAATCAAAGTGGCCACTTCACTGGTCTGAGTTTACCTCCAAGCACACACCTGCATCCTAAAGATAAGCTATGGAAACACATTGAGAAAAAAATAGCCAAGACTCTCTGCGATTTCTTGCAGCATGCCAGAATTAACACTGTGCATAACTTGCCAATACAAAGCATAATAAATTAACTCTTAAACATCTCAAACCATTTGTTTTAAATTGTCCTCACAAAATCGAAATGAAGAGGGTCAAGGTTAGGTAAAAATGTTGGATTACTGCAACATTTTGCTGCTTTGCTAAGCTTCACTCCCTTTAGTAAAAAAAAACAACAAAAAAAAACAAAACAAAAAACATAAGATCTATATATTTTTTAAAAACACTAAAAGTTTCTCAATGTCAAAAACACAATTCACTTCAGGACTACATATACACTCCAGAAGCAAAACGGTATTTCAGCCTCATACTGCTCTCTCAAGCAAATGACAGCTTTTTGCACTGAAACACTGTGCCCAAAAAATGAAGTACTGTGCATATATATTTGTAGAAATTTCATTTTTATTTAAACATATTTCAATAACTGTCAAAGTAAACAGCGCCTAATTCTCAAACATCAGAATTATTTGTGGCAGACAATAAAAATTAACTATTTATTTTTCTGAAACCATGAGCGAGGAAAGACAAAAGATCAACCCATTACAAACGAGGACTGTGATCTTCTAGAGTCTAGAGTCTGTAAGAAATTGTTTATGTAATCTACAAACAAATTGTTAAAACAGTGTGTAAGACCTTATTGTTGCCACTTGATACTCAATCTTAAAACCATTTAGGATTAATGAACTCAATATAAATCTATAACTAAGATCTATCATCATTACACAACCTGATGGGAGAGGACTATCTGTCAGGTTGGTTATCATGCTGTGGGTAAATGCAGACCTGACTGGCCTTGCAGAGAAAGAGCACCCAGTGAGTATCACTTTATCTGGAAGAGAAACCAAAGGTCTTTTTTCTATCCATCTATTAAGTAAACAATTTGGGCATAATGAGAGTCAAAACTTTTCTTTCTTATTCAGATAACATATAAAAAAATGGAACATGTCTGTGCAGATTAGGTGTTGTAAATCAGCAATTTGGTAGAAAATTAATAAACTTTAACTAGTTTACTTAAGACAGTATTAAAAGGATGAATCACTGTACCACGGGGAATTCATTTTCACAAATGGCAACATGAGTAACTATGATGGCTGCTGAGAATGGGATTTTGCCTTAACTCAATTATTATTGAAACAAGTGGATAATAAACTATAAATATGAATTTTATCAGCTGGTGGTAACAGTGGCCAATAAAATTCAACATGTTACGATGAAAACTGAAACTTTCTTATAAATTATTAAAGACAATTATTTTCAGAAATAATTTTTTTTAAAGTGTAAGTTCTTATAATGTTAAAGCAAGATTGGATCAGTCTATTCTTTTTTAGGCTTTTATTTTGAGGACCACTAACCTCTCTCTCTTTGAGGTTAATGTCCTGAAGGCAAGATTCATGAAGTGCACACATGATGACAGCCTAATGGGCCAGCAGGCTCAGGATGAGGGTGGAAGTGTACTGAAGCTCTAGTTTGATTTGACTCTTGTCTGTTTTGTATATTGTGAAATCTGTATTATTTGGCATGTATGTATGGTGTGTGTGTGTGTGTGTGTGAGTGAAGTAAGTTTAAAAACCAAATGGTATAGTTTCATGTATAAATGTACTGTTCAGGTGAAACCCGCTAAGGTGGATCAGGTAGTGTCTGTGGCTGTTTGAGTGTAATTGAGTGAATTTGTTGATGTGGGGTTTTTGAAAAAGCTGCGATTTTGCCTGACCTGCTGATGCTGTGACGCTGGTGCCAGAAACTGTATCTAGTGAGACTGTTCATGACTGTTCGTTTTCATCCTGTTTGAGGATTCACCTACAACCGATCTCTACAGTGTTTATTTATGTAAACTGGAAATAAAACCTCATAATTATTACCTTATACAGGGCCACTAACAATGTTTTAACAGCATAAAAGCACCATATTTGGATTTGCATGCAAATTAACGTATGCATGTTTAATTTCCAATTCTCTGATTCTCTGGCATAAGAAATATTTCCAGGAGAAAATGTAATTGTCTGAGAGCAGGTTAAGTGCTCAAACTGACTAAAGACAGACAAGTTTGGTTATTTTTCCAATCACTACATGTAATTTAGATCATTATGGTCCATTTCACAATAAAAAATAAGCATGTAACCAGCTACTTCAAATAAAATTTTATCCCTGGAAAAAAGTAAGAAAAGAAGATGGCTGAAAATCCTAATGGAAGGATACAATATTATTTTATAAATAAATTATCATTTATTGAATTAACTTTGTACATAATGTAGCAGTGAGATATTTTTATAGTAATTCCTGTAATAATAAGTCATCTCTCCAACTTACAGCTGCTTCCTCCCCAACTGCTGGTGCAGGTTATATTCAGGACGGAGGAAACCCAGCTGCATGAATGTGACTCTGTCTAATGCAAACTGTCACAGTCGTCCACTAAGTGAACAGGAAGTCTCGCACACTGTGCTGGTTGCTGGTTGGTCTCAGTCTGAGCTGTAGGTTGCACCAGAGGGACCTGAGGCCATGCTCTGCTAAATACCACAGTTACATAATCTGCACTTAGCTCAGAAACTCAGACAAACAGACATTTCAAGTGAGTAACTGATATAGAAATACATTCCCATGAATACACATGTACACAGTTCAGCGGTGCACAGGAGTCAGTCGTGAGTACAAGAAAAAAACACATTCATGCATTCACTTATGTGAAAATAAATCTATCAAATATAAACACATCAATAACTAGTCTCTTTTTTGTCTCTGTAAAAGAAAGCAATTTATTTGCACATAAAAAACATAAATAAGCGATCACTAAACAAAGAATATAAAGGCAAATGTATTTTCTAGCAAAGCAAAAAGTTAGGACACCCTACGCCCTAATAGTTAGTCTTACCACTTCTGGCTGAAATAACTTCAGTGAGATCCTTGTTGTAGTCATCTTCCAGTCTGACATCAGTCTGAGGAAGGTTTTCCCCACTCACTTTCAGGTGTGAGATGTTTGTGTCATGTTTTCAAAAGGTTAAGGACCAAAGCGGCAACAGGACTCATGATGGTAAACAAATACTATACAGAAGACAATAATGAACTTACAACGACACCAGGAAACTAAACATAGGAACCAGGACATGAGAAATGGTGAACAGAGAATCTGGCAATGATGAAACAGAAATCAGAAACTTAAATACTACAGAAATGGCAAATGCTGCTCCACATGTACTCAGAATGGTGCATGTTCTTCTTCGCCTTGCAGAGGTCTTGGTGTTTGTCTACATTCTCTTGGTCAATCTTCAGGCTGCCCTTTGTGTTTTTCCAACTTACAAAAGTTTCACATCTTCCGTGAAATTTAAACATGTTCAGTTTCCTTCCGAGTAAAGGCATGTTTCCTTCATATTAACAGAAGCAAGAACCTGCTGTGGGTCATGTGAAGACATTTTAGGGTTTTTGGAGGCTTATTTTAGCATTTTGCTGTCTGCTTCCAGGGGGAAGTTACTTAAAAGGCCAGACCTGATAATGCTGGCCGTTGTTCTCTGTATGTCCTCTACTTCTGGAATATTTTCAGTGCAGTAGAATGGCTGATTTCAGATTCTAAGACCTCTTTGAATCATTTACCAGACTCCTAATCTGCCACAGTCTGCTTTCTGATGGCCTCAGACAGCTCTTTTGATCTCAGCATGATGTTAACTCTCATTTTAGTGGCACACCAAGCAAAATATCTGAGGTTTAAACAGGATTAAACTCCATCATAATGCTGAGTAATGATGTTATCATCATGTGCTCCTGATGTGTTATTTTAGCCATTTTAATTGAGAATAAATGTCTATTTTCTCACCAGAAATTGAATCTTTTAACTACGTTTTACAAAAAAATTTAAAAGGTCTTTTTTTTTTTTTCAATTTCTGTTGTTTTGTTGTATTTTTTGAATTTTAAAGTATTGTTAAAATTAGTCCATAAATCCAAATATGTTTTTTCTTTTAAATTTTACCTATGTTTTTAAATACATGTCCTTCTCCACACAATGGATATTATACCATGATTATTTCTGGGGTTTTTTTTTGTTTTTTTTTAATAACAACATATATAGAGCACCATGCTTTTTAAGGTCTAACAAAGTACATAGTTTAGAAAGCTTGAAATTATTCTACAATAATATAGCATTGAAAAGCTTTGTTAACTACAATAAAGCAAATAAATAAATGAGACTCACATGTTTTTCTTTTGCAGAGCACATATGGAAAAATGTCCAGATAAAAAGAAGTGTGGTGTGTAACCTTTCTGCCACTTTTAGTGTTCCCTTGAATTAAGGCTAATAATCCGAATCCAAGTACATCTCAGAGTGACAACAGGAATGTTGACAGTATATCCATCTAACATTTTGCAATTCTGTGCTGCCTTTTATTAAAAGAATATTTCTCAATAACACAAAAATTGTTGCCTTTTATTCCGACTATGAAAAAAGTCTGATTCAAGCCTAGATGCCTCTCTTGTCAGAAATCCTGTAATTTGAAAACGTTTCTTGCTGCATGAGTCAGACGCCTTAGAAATCTGTTAATGAGCTTTTATTGATCTGCTCGTTCCTGCATGTTTTCAATAACTACGGACTTCAAGAAGAGGGTCAAAACAAGGTCCCCAAATACAGAACATGACAAACTGTGGTGCCATTGAATATTTTTAAACGAGTCATTTCATTTGAATATATAAAGATTTTAACAAGCACAGGATGTATGTGATCAGTGTGTCAACTGGGGAAGTTAGTAATTTTGTATCACAGTCAGCAGAAATAAACAAACTTTTTAATGATTTATGAGATATAGATGCAGGGAAAAGTGGTCACTGGTAGGAAGAATAGGTGAGTCTAATTAGCTGAATGTGCTGCAGCTGTGCAGAAGCATGAACTGAGTGAGAAAGGCTTAGAAAAAACATAGAAATAACTCCTAAAACGCTACAAACAGAGGTGAGATAATGGAACCAGACAAACATGGGAAAATACAGGAACAAGAGTAAACACTGATCACTGGAATGCACTGAAATGAAAAATAAGCGGCTAACAATCAAATCAAAGACAAACAGATCATTAAACTGAACGGTTACTTTGGAAAAAGTGGACGTCTAATTGAGAAGTACAGTGCCTGCTTGTTGGCAGTGACTGGAGTGAACGGTTCTGCCTTAAAATATCAGAAGATATCAGTGACACATTCTCAGTTATTTTTATTAAACCTTTTACATATTCATCTGACTCCATAATTATTTATTCTGTCAAATATGGAATAAACAGTGATGCCATAAACATTTGATCAGTTTCAAGTTATAATCATGTAGTTTTTCCTCCCCATTTGTAATATTTTGAAGATTACAAATAAATAACGAACAACACACTCTTGTATAAGACACATTCGTGGCCTCACCTGGAGTGTCCCCGTTCATAATGTGGGTGAAAATCAGGCCACCTTGTTACACACAGCTGGAGAAGCCTATCTTTGGAAGTACTCACTCAAGATGCACTCTGGCTGCTGCACAAGAAAATCTTTAATGGCTTCTATAAATACTTAAAGAAGGTTTACATTTACCTGTACAGAGGCGTATGTGGATTTTTAGAATAAAACCTGACTCTGGTTGGTGCTGTAGCCTAGTTTGCCATAAGACCACCCTCCCTCTGCGTGCTTCATCGATTGATTTGATGAATTAGATCAAGGTGAGGCAGGGAAAGGGCAACACGACCTCTTTACTGAAATATGAAATGTATGAAAATCACATTTGTAGATTGAGCAGCACAAGTGGACCCAGGCTCTCTCATCATAAAAACATTCCTGTAGATGTCTACTTGGAGGATGAGGATAACACTGAGGTAAAGAATCTGTATGAAAAAAAATCAAAGCTATTAAAACAATTGGATTTCTCTTCAAATGTTAAGTAGAATTGAATTTGAAAATGTATAGAGCTGTTTACAGTGCTGTGAAAAAGTATATGTCCTCTTAGAAAAATCTTCTGCTTTTTCAAAGGGTAGCAAAGCCATTTCTAAGACTTTGGGAATCCAGAGAGCAATGCAGACGGCCATTATACATAAATGGAGGAAATATGGAAGACCAATAAGCCATCCCAGGAGTGGCAGGCCTTCTAAAATTCCTCACCCAGGAGGTCACACCCGAACTCAGAACATTTTAAAGTACTGCAGACTTAGCCTCAGTTAAGGTCAGTGTTCATGCAACAAAATAGACAGAGGGCAAAAATGGCATCCGTGGGAGAGTTTCAAGAAAAAAACCACTTACAAAAATGAAGAAAGGTCCATCTCACATTTGCCAAAATTCATTTCGAAGATGCCCAAAACCTTTGAGAAAATATGCTGTAAACTAAACTTTTGGAAGGGGTTGGCCTGTTATATCCGGTGTAAATCACAGCCTCTCAGAAAAAGAACATCTTCCCCACAGTCAAACATGGTGGTGGTAGTGTGATGGTCTGTGGATGCCTTACTGCTTCAGGACGAGGGACTTGTCATAATTGATGGAACCATGAACTATGCTTTTCACCAGAAAATCCTAAAGGAGAATGCCATGAGTTCATAAGCTCAGGATTAAGCTCAAGCATACTTGGTTTCTGTCTCGATTAAAACCAGATAGAGATGCTGTACTACAACAAGCTGTTTCTGCTTATAAACTCTCCAGTGTGGCTAAATTAAAATTATTTTGCAAAGAGAGGACCAAATTTCCTCCACAGCAATGTTAAAAACTCATTACCAATTATCACAGACATGTGTCGCCAAGGGTTGCACAACCAGTTATTAGATTTATAACAACCAGTTATTAGATTTGGGAGGCAATTACTTTTCACATAGGGCCAAGGTGGTTTGGTTAGTTTCTTTAATTAATAAATAAAGTCATTTGAAAACAGTTTTTTGTATTTACTCAGGTTAAATTTGCCAACCCTATTCTTCAGATGTCATCAAAAAGCCAGTTTCTTGTAATCTTTTACAGTAATTAAAATCACTGCAGACTTTATTTAGTGTTTTTTTCCTTGAATGTTGACTGCTTTTTAAGTTCAGTCTTTAAACCTGCATGTTGTGCAATATGCACAGAGAATAAAGGGAAAGGGGATGATAAAAGACAAGTCATAACATTTGTTAATGATTAATAGATTAGGATAAAGTGGTCTAACAAACATATAGGATATGTTCTAAACTGAAAATGAATGAAATGGAAGTCAAAGCAAAATATTCTGCAACACATTTTTTTGTGTATGTTCATTTAAATTTTAATGTATTAGTTTGATTCTGTAAAATACTTCTTCAGTATGTCACTGTAGTTTAAAATGCTCAAAACCCTTCACACTGAAACCTGCAAACAGTCTCCGTCTAAAACTGGACTTCCTGGACTATAGAACAGCAAACGTTCGTAGTAGATTTTATGAGACCATGAGTAGTGTAGAGCTTGTAACTTCCTGTAATGCAGAAGGAGATTGTCCATTAAGGCATCAGGGAACAACTACATATGTTTATATGATTTGTCATAACCACCTATGTTCTTAAAAAGATGGTGGCTTGGCCAGACACTGCAATGTAAGGACCCCTGGGTGCTGATGGAGAACGACAACAACAACAACAGAGAGAGGAAACATCTGCGGAGAGGGTCAACAGAACAAAGCAGAATTTCCGCACATGGAGAACGACTTGTGCTTCTCTTCCTTCTCCTTGTCAGTAAATCTAATCACATTGTGAGCTCTTTAAAATGTATTGAAAGCCTTAATAAATATAAAACCTGATAGAAAAACTTCTAGAAGAGCAATGTTTCATTCTGAGGATGAGTTTAGTTTAAGAAAAAAAATCACTGCAGGGTCGAATGTACATTTGATCTTGTTTTTTTTATTTTAGTACATTCAGCTTCGAGTATGTTCTTATTCTTTCTAATAAAGAGACCAATAAAACATTAATGTTAAATTTTATAAAAAACACAGGGGAAAAAGTGATTACTCTCACCTTTTTCTGTTAACTGCAGTAGCTTCAAGTCTGTCAGTTTTATGTAGTTTGGAAGACAATTAAGAAATGCAGCTGTGTTAATCAGTTATAACACAGAAAGGTTTGACTCCAGCTTTAAAGCAGACACACCTCTACATCCTGAGTGAAACCAGACAGACGTCACCAAATGGGCCACCCTTGGGTCAGTCACTACGTCTGCTGAGCTAATGTGAGGCTGACCCACTTTAGCAGCACCGATCATTTGCTGACAGTGATTTGGCATCAGTGTGGGTGCTGAGGGGATAAATATAGTGTCTGAGGTCAAATGTTATTAAATTTATGGAACACAAAACACCTAAAGAATCATCTAGAGCTTAAAACTGGCAAGCAACTCTACTTTAAATGAGTGACCTGGAAGACACAAAATCTCATGGAGGGGTTTTCATATAATGTAATTTATTTGCATAAAATAACAGCATGATTTTTTTTTATATTCATATCTTAAAGAACCAGTTTTGAAGTTCAATTAATCTGATCAGCAATGATATTATGAGTTAAAAAACTGCCCATCCTCTTACAGTACAATCTTCTATTGATATAACGTAAGAGCTGACACACCGTCGATATTACTGAGATAAAATGTCTTGAAAGAAAAAATCCTATACATATACATAGACTAACCAGTCATGAAATTATTGCACAATCAAAACACTCATACTTGAATGGGGCCTTCCTCAGCAGGACAGATGTTGCAGAAACTGCTTTGGCAAACAACATGGAGTGCCTGACGAGTTCACCTCGCCTCTAAGGTCAGTAAACACCAATCTGATCTAATTGTGTGTGAAAAAAAGCCCAATTCACAGAAACCTGATCAGACAGATTACATAGCTTTAATGATCTGTTTTCCTAGAACCAGACACTCTGGAAACCCTCCAGTGGTTCAAAACAACAATAAAGAGGTTACCTTTTGAAATCTGGATAGCTTTTTAGCAGTCAGTGCCTTTTTAAACAATTGTACACCAAACCTTCATTAGTAAACACCGTAGCATATTACATGCTTGTTTATCAAGCTGCCATCTGGAATAGCTTGTGTTACATTTACATTATCCAAATATTGCATCTCAAAGTTGCAATGCCTATACTAACAAATATTTCAACATGTCCGAAAAATCTGTGACAGCCTGATTTAACTGGAAATCAAAATGAGAATCAGATGTGTCAGATGTGTAGAAAGGCAATGTGTTGGTTGCTTAAAGCTCCTTCAAGCAGCATGAAATGCTAAGGTTTGACGAAAAACTTGAAGCTTATTTCAAATGTGATGGGAATAAGGACTTCAAATTGCAAAAAGCCTTCTTAAGATAATTTAAATTGGGGATGTTGACTGTATGATGATAATAAAATGTATGATTTTGAATGGTGATAATAAAACATGTTGTATGCTCCTATTGGTAAACGTTAGTCATGATGAATGAAAGCTGGTAGACAGACATCTGCTAAATTTGGTTGAGTTGGAGAGATCAAAAAACAAACGGTCATATTTGCAGGTGAGCAAGCTTAGTTAATTATAACAAAACTGAACATGCTTGAAAACTTCACACCATTCCAGAAAAATAATTTTTTTCCTATGTCTGTTTTTGATGTGTATGAAAATGGATTTTAACAGAGGTGTGCATGGAGCTATACATCCCATTCATTCACAACTGTTCTCACGCTCTCTGCCTTCTGTGACCCACATTTCTTTCCTATTCAGAGGGTGAGAATAACACAAGTTCAGCCTCATGTTGTTCCTATAGTGCAGTGAAAATGCACTTCACTCCTCCCAAAGTCTGCTATTTAAACAAAATTCCTGATGATGAGTGCACATTTCACTTTGACTGTGCAGCCAAACCAGTATTATAGAAGCAACAATGGAAAATGTATCCACATGAAGAGGTTGAAATTCCCTCCTTATAGTTTCATTGTGTCCCAAACCAGGATTTTTTAAACTAATAAACAATTGTTTTGAACTTTACCTTCAAGTCAATTAAATCACATGGAAGCATTCCACAATCCTTTCACATTTTTACATTATGTCGTCCTTTACTAATAGTTCAGTCAGATAACTCAGCTGCAAATGTTTAAATATATCTTTATTAGCCAATGTAGGATAAGTTTGAGTTCAGCGTTCAGGCTCCAATCTCATAACTTCATAGCCATGCTGCTCAATATATCATGGAGTCATGAGATCATTTCTACCTCCTGGAAATGTCCGTTGTATGTCAGGGAGTAAAGAGAGGGTCTCTGACCTCAGAGCCCAAAGAGAGTGGCGAAAGAGCAGGAGAGAACCAAGGCGAAGCAGGCAGCAGCAGGCAGGAATTAGCAGTACATGAAAAGCTTTGTGCAGCACGATTTTCTGCATCTTAAATAGAATGCTCAAATTGTTAGGGCATATTTAACATATTGTGCAGGCTGTAAGAGGCAGACGTCACCTTATTTCACTGTGATCTAGACACCCGAGAGATTTATCAGTTGTTGCAGGATGGCAGGGGTGGACAAGGTCAACTTGCATAAACGTAAAAGAAAAAATATTTTAATAAGACTTTTAATAAGACTTCCATTCATCTTCTCATTGTTTCAGGTTGACAGAGTTAGACTTTGTTGTCTTTTAAAAACCTCAGGACTATCTAGTTTATGAACCAGGACAGGCAGGATAATGCAGTTTATACTCACAGGGGACAGGTTGTTTTTAGCAGTCAGTAAAAAGTAGAGACAGTCAGCAAATCAGAGATATTAACACCCCGTCTCAGTCCATTTATCTGATAAAGCGTCCCACCCAGAGCATGAAATCTTTACACCTGAACATTATGTGATAACATGTTGATCCCCAGTAGCAGGAAGTGGTGTTAGCAGAATTTCAGCAGCTCCATGTGGCAGTGAGCACCAACCTTTCATGTGATTGATGGCATTTTCACGTGGTAGGTTGTGTGATGGCATTCCTGGTATTTCAGGAGTTAATGAAAGAGCTAGGAAGACAATACTCTGCAAGCAGATTATACAGACAAAATCCCCAGTAACAAACGCTTTGCTCTGTAAGCATCATCAAGTCTAATGGAAAGATAAAACAAATGTTTCTACATGAGGCTTTATGAAAAGTATTCATACTCAAACCTTTCCACATTGTATCGTATTAAATCCACAAACTTCAATTCATTTTTGGAGGATTTTATGTGATTAGACCAAAACAAAGTAGTGCATAATTGTAAGTGGAAGACTACCTCCAAATAAAATCCAGTACAACCAACTACCTTTAAAAGTTACATAGTGAGCTGTTCTGTAAAGGCACAATTGATTCTTTAGAGAACATTTGTAAACAAACTGCATGATGCAGACCAAGGAACATACATACAGCAAACCTGTATGTAAGACTTGCAAGAAGAAAACTATTGTTGAAAGAAAGCCATTAGAAGTTCTGTTTGCAGCTTGTTTCGTGATCTTTGAGTGTTTTGGTTTTGGATTTAATTTATGTTCTCACCCTTTCCTTTTTGCTAATTTATGTTCTTTAGTTCTGGCCGTATTCAGTGTTCATTATTGTTAGAAAAGTATTGCATTATTAGTTCATTCTAGTCTATGTCTGCACCTGGACTTGGATGAGTGGAGTAATAGATTATTAGAAAATCAAAAAGCAAATTTACAAAAGGCAATAACTCATGACACAGCACGAGGAGGACAAGACATTGAACACGGATAAAAAAAAACAACAACAGGCAGAACAACATAGGAGAAACAAGCTTGGTAACAGGAACTAAAATGGAAGCATTCACCACAGAGCAATGACCAGAAGAGAGCTTATATACTGAAAGAGGAGGGGAAAATAATGGGATGTGTTATTCAGTTAATGTGGAGCAGCTGAGGAATAAGGTAAGCAGGGGAGCTGAACCGGGATACGAAGAAACTACAAACCCTGGGGGAAAGACAGAGATCTAAATGTAATAAATCCAAAAAATCAGGACAGGACACAAGAATAAACTAAGAAACACAACACAGAAGCAGGAACTAATATGACAAGACCTTAAATAGCAACACCTTACAATCAAAATGCTCAGTTTTCTTTTCTATTAGACACAATGAATTAGCTTCTTTGCCATACAGATAATAGAAAGTTTAAAGTTTCCAAACTTTTACAACTTGTTCTGTACATATGCTAATGGCTGTGCTAATAATTACACTGACACATGGAGTTCTTCGATCTGATGTCCTCTTAGTAACAGCACTCATCACATCAGGACTTTGACCATCTTAAAACATTCTCAAAGAAATATTAACATAATAAGATATCTGTCAGTGCCAGACCACCCATCTGCCATCCAATAAGAACTACATCCACAAGATGGGACTTATTAAGGTGGAAATAACTAAAGTGGACCGTTTGAGGAACTGTGATAGAGAGGATTGGCTGGCTTCAGGCTGGGACAGGAAGAACCCTCTTTGATGATACTGAGGGCTGATCATTTCACACATTTGAAGTTCAGGTTCAAGCTAAAGGAAACTTAGCCTCCAAGGACGTTCTCTGTTCTTTGCTACGAGAAGCAGATAGCCTCTGTGAGAATGAGAAGTTGAGTAAAGTAAAGAATATGTGAAGAGGTCTTATCTCTTGGAAGTGTAGACTGGAGTGTGATCACAACCTTTAGTTCTCTTAACTCAGTTTTCTGGCTTTATTTCTGACATTTCTTTGAGCTTTGACAGGACGAGGAAATAGGAGAGCTTATTTATTTTCTTTTTCTAACGAGTCTTTGTCGAAAAGTGTCAGCTGCAATAGCTGCAAGCAGATGCATGCTTGACCTGATTCCTGCCTGTCAACAAAAAAGTAAACAAAATTAACAGATTTGTGTGGCCGACCAAATATCTTGTAATTGACAGTTGACAAACCATCTGGCAGGTATAAATAAGGACAGACATTCTGCAGCTATGGAGGATAAACTGAAAGCTTTGTGACATGCAAACACTGGAAAACCTACAATCAATGGCCACTTTATTAGGTACACCTGTTTATTTTGTTGTTAACACAGACAGACAATCTTCTGGTCACTTGACAGCAACTCAATGCATCTAGGCTTCTAGATGTGTTGAAAATGACTGGCTGCAGACTAGCTGTCGGAACGAGATCATCTTAGATGGGCCTGCACCCAGTGTATTCTGAAACTACTCTTACTCTCCTCTTCCCTTCTTCCCCTCCAATCTGTTCCATACTTGTGATTTCTTTAGGTTTCCTCCTTAGAACAGGTGATATTCCTGCCATAGAAAGCTAACAGTGACACAAATCCCCCAAATGAATAAGTTATAAAATATTTTGTTATATTTGATAATATTCAATAAAATTTGAAATATTTATATTAAATAAATGAATGAATTTAAAAAAAAAAACATGTTAATGGGTCTTTCTGCATGGAATTTGCATGTTCTCTCTGTGCATGCGTGGGTTCTCTCTGGGTACTCTGGCTTCCAGTCCAAAAACATGATATGGCAAAATCATACATAAAATGTTATTTTTAAGTAACTTTTTTGCTTCCTGTGCTAAAGTACAGCATTAAATAATTTAATCTACTGCTGTGTCTCACTAAATAAACCATAACATCTGATTGGTTAACCTGCACAGCAACTCAACTGCAGACCAATCAGATCAAATAGTTTTAGCCAGCCTGAATGAATTCAATTTGTAAGATGGAGAGAAAATAAATTCAAGATGTGCTAACGCACATAACTATGAAGTAAAATATTTATGAAATAGTTATTAATAATCAAAATCAAAGAGGTAATTTCTACATTTATTTATTTACGATAAAGATTAAACTCACACATGCATCTCCAGTTTTAATCAAATCTCCCCATGTATAAATGTCAATGTTGTAACTTTTCAGTTTTTGAATTGCTGTACTTTTGGCTTTCCATTCATGCTGGACAGTCCAAATCACTTGTATTTTAGGCTAATGCTTGTTTTAAATGTTCAGATTTGAGCTCCAAATGCAATAGGCTGAACCTTCCTTTAGCAGTTAATGTTCTACAGCAGTATCTTAATTTCATTCACAGTAGCTCACCTTCAGCCCAGATCCAGTGTGCTGCAATGAGGATGCACCTGGTAGTAATGTCAGTTCAGAGTAGGTTACATAACAGCTCAGCCATTACTGTTTACCAGCCTCCAAACATTACCTGTGGGATCTGTTCTAATTATAACTTCAACTAGCAAAGATACACAATAAGTCTCTGACAGAAAGTGCTAAGTTTGTTAGCGCCATTAGAGCAGAGGACACAGAGATGAAGGTAGGCTGTACATGTGGCTTGAAGCATGTTCCTCAGGTGACAGCTGCGGTTCCGTTTCTTCATATTAAAATGATGAAGTGGTTGCCTGACCCGGAGCAGAGGGACAGATTGGGGCTGCGTATTTCTCTCTCTGCCTGTTTTATACTTTACCAAAGTGGCTTAATGAACTTAAAGTCAGAAGTTGTATCAGTGGACAAACCACTACTGCAAGGACAATTAGGAAGAAACCTGCACAAAGAGCATATTCTTGACCACAATTTCATGGGCCCAGTTCTGGACCCCCCCCAGCCCCATCAGTGGCCGTACTGGCTAAAGTTCAAACAGTATCAGAATGAGGAAGTAAGGAGTTTAAAACTACTTGTGGCATAGCTGCTGGTGTAGATAGGTTAACTTGCTGATTTATTAGGATTCACAAACACAACCATCTCTCTGGTTTACAGAGAATGGTCAGAAAAAGAGGAAATAACTGGTGAGTGACAGCTGATCTTAGGAGAGAACGAGCAGATTGTTTTTTGATGAAGCAGATGGGCTTCAGCAGGAGAAGCTCACACAAAACTACCTCAAAAGATAAAGAATAACTATATATAGTAAAAAAAACCCTGATATTAACATACCTTCTATAAAAAGACGCATAACATTTTCCCTTCACTGAGATTAACACTAAAGACTAAACTTCCCATGTTTTACATTAGGATTAACAAAATTATGTATATAGGCAAAATTCCAGAATAATGAGGGACAGTTTTTGACCATTTTTTTATTACTTTCTTTAAGTTCTGAAGTTTACGTACACTAAAATAACTATGCATTTTTAACAGTTTTGAAAAACCCAGATAATTATGTCATAATTCTGTGAGCTTCTGATATAACTAGATCTGAGTTAAATTGAAACACACCCTAGATAATTTTAAGGCAACAACTCAAACACACAACTTCCTTTTCTAACATGGAAAAATATAATAAAATTATCAGGAAAAGAATTGTTGACCTCCACAAGTCTGGTCCATCCTTGGGGGAAATCTCTGATGCCTGATGGTGTCACATACACCTTTTCAAATATTTATATGCAAGTATAGGCACCATGGGAATCTCCAGCCATCATATTGTCCAGGGAGAACAAAGGTTCTGTTTTCAAGAAATTAAACTATTTTGGTGCAAACCATGCATATCAACCACAGAACAGAAGTAAAAGACCTTGTGAAAATTGTGACTAAAGCTGCTGGGGGAGTGACCTATTATCCAGAGTGAAATGAAGGCTCGGTGAGGAAAAAGATGTTACTCCAAAAGCCACCTAAAAAAACAAATTACAGTTTGTATATGCAGTTTGTATATGCATTAACTTAAGGTGTTTTGCCATAATGATCATTGTTACATTTGGAGGAAAAACGGGAAAGCTTGCTAGCCTGAGAACACCTTCCCAACTGTGAGTTATGGAGGTGGCAGTATTGTGTTGTGTTATTGTTTTGGGACTGCTGCTTTTCACAAAACAGATGCCCTCATGAGGAAAGAACATTATGGAATGTTGAAGTATCATCTCAAATCATCAAGCAGGAAGTTAAAGTCTGGAAACAAATGAGTCTTTCCAATGGACAATGACCCTCAACATTACTGCAAAATTAGTTCAAATGTTAGGATTACAAAGTCGATGTTTTTGAGTGGTCATTGCACAGCTCTGATCTAATTTCTATAGAAAAGATGTGGGTAGAGCTAAAAAGGTGTCTGTGAGCTGGGTATCCTAAAAACCTGACTCAGTTATATTGATTCTGTCAGAACGAATGGGCCAAAATTCCAATCAGAAAATTGTAACAAGCTTGTGGAAAGAGATCCAGTTGCACTCGGCTTTGAACTGGTCGCTCTGGCCCTTGGCTGCACCTAGAAATCCTGTCCATGGAAGTTATAAACAGGACCTACATTTCCCACCTACTGATATTCATTCACCAGTGTATTCCCACAAACAGACTCATATTTTTCTATCATGTTCAGAGTGCCCCAGCGGTGCAGCCGAATAGCCAAATGAATAAATATATATGGTCAATCAGTGTCGCAGAATTTCATGGCTTTGGGGCACTGAAAAAATCGCCCCTCATGTTAAAAAAAAAAAACGCTTGTGCGCCGCAGTCAATCAGAGGGATGATGGCGAACTTAACGAGCGAGGTGCAACTTCCACTGAATTAAGGACAGTGGAGGAGAAAATCCAGGTTAAGAAGCTGGCACCCAACAAGCCCGACACCATCAACCAGCAGAGAGAAAAATAAAGTCAAAAACCGGAGTTTTTGCAAGAGTTGGTTTGAGCGCAAGTCGTAGCTGACTGGCTCTGGAATAGCCAATGCACTTTTCTGTTTTCCCTGCATTCTTTTTAAAAGTGCCAAATGTGACTTAACATGGACACAGTCAGGACAAACCAACTTGAAGCCTTTCTCCGAATGTATTAAGAAGCATGAACAATCAAGACTTCATATGGAAAACTGTGTCAAGCTAGCTGTGCTTGGAAAGATTAGCATAGCCTCGTAGCTGGATGACGGGAACTGCGTTGCAGTAAGGGAGCACAATGAAGAGCTTTATAAGAATCGTCATATTTTATCTAATCTCATTGACTGTATTAAGTTTTGTGGTGCATTTAAACTGGCATTGCGTGGGCATGATGAAAGGAATGCTGTTCAATTGTATTCGTTGTCATTGTTGATTCTATTTCATGTTTTGGTAGTAGGTAGAGAAATGTATCATTACATCACCCCCACCAAGAATATTTCTCACCAGCCGCCACTGTGCACCAGGAACAGGTTTGACTTAACGCCAGCAAAACACCTGCTCGCCTTGTACAGAGACCTGATGGCCCCTAATAAAGGGCCCGGGACTCGGTATTCCTGGAGCGCCCCCCTCAGGGTACACAAGGGACACGGTCGAATGCCTTCTCCTGGTCCACAAAGTACATGTAGTCCAGTTGGGGAAACTCCCATGAACCCTTAAGCAACCTGTAGAGGGTGTAGAGCTGGTCCAGTGCCTTGCCACTGTGAAGCTTTTAAACCACCTCAGTGACTTTGGCCTGGGTGATGAATGAGTCCAACTACGAGTTCCCAGTCTCTGCTTCCACCAGAGAAATAATGTTGATATTATAAATACACATTCGGTCCCGGGCTTTCCTCCTTATACAAGAGATGTGTTTTGCTCTAAGAATTTCAGTGTAAATAACAGTAAATGATGTTAACCCTGGTAAAGACAACAATAATCTGCAGACAATCTCACAGCAGGTATTGAGCTCTTGGCTCAGTTTTAAACTTTAAATAAGATTACAAAACTACAGGGATGACGTTTAACCAAACACAAGCACTTGTTTTAAGATCTTATTTTTTATTTAATAAAATTATATTTATTTGGGTTTTTGAAGCAGCAAACTTTAAAATATTTATACAAGTCTGGATATTTATTTTAGATGTTATATCATAAAGTACTTGCTTCATGCAGATGCTTCACTTTAGCAATTTCCTCTCAAATACAGCTATTATTATGCTTAAACTCCATACCAGCAAATAAACTAAAGCTGCATCTGTAATTCATACAATTCCTTGCCATTATTCTATAACTGCTACAGAAAATATGATTCATTCTATTTTCTATACATTGATTTGATCCAAGTGTGTTTTTCATACTTAGAGTCTGGATATAATTGTATTTCAGAGAGACATTACAGGTTGCAGCCAACAAACATCCTCTGTTTACTCAAGAGTTCTTTTGAATTTAGCTGTGAACCCTGTGATAGCTATTTCCACCCCCTGCTGCAGCTTGTTTTAGGACCTCATCAGAAAAGCAAATATGAACTAATAGAGCAAACTGTGAACTGTGAGTTCATTAACTTTATATTGCATTGCACGTTTTGAGTAGTTAGAGATGAGCTGAGAGTAAGCGATACTAATACCAATAAAAAAAATGTTAAACCACTACAACATATAAGCTTTGTGTGTTTTACAGTACAGTGTCAATCAAGTTTATTGTCACTACACAGCAAAAGAGGAGCTAAAATTTATTTTAAACCAGAATTATGATAACTGAATCAACACAGATTAGCAGAGATCAAAAGTAATTTGTTCAAGATCAGGATTTATTTTTTTCTTAGTAAACAACTAGGTTATGTTAGTTTATTTCTGTTTTCATGTCATTTGAACATAGCCTAGAATCCAAAATAAAATGTATGACATTAAATGTGTATTTTTATAACCATGATGTTTTAGGTTACAGGACGATACTGTAAAAAACTGAGCTAAGAAAAATGCTCCAAGATTGCTCATTGTAAGGGTAAGGTTTTCTTTTCCGCCAAGAAGTGGTGACATTCTACAATGATCTGGAAAAAAAGGGACAGTTTATCCACATCGAATGAGTTTAAATTAATTTTCAATATGTGGAAATATAAGATTCCAGCTATTCACTTTAACAAGCCAAAAATCTTCTGGAGAAAGGTTTCATGGTCAGACAAGACAAAAACTTAAACTATTAGGACATGATGATGAAGTATGTTTGGAGGAGCCAAGGTGAAGCTTTGAAAGCTAAAACTACTGTGCCAACTGTGAGGCATGGTGGTGGCAGCCTTATTGTGAGAGTCTGTTTTGGTCGCATTGATACTAATGCATTATAAAAATTAGGTGGAATAATGAGATAGAGGACAACCTCAAAATTCTTGGACTGCACATTCAATGAACTGCTAGATGGTACAAATTTAGACATAATTGAATGCTCCAACAAAAGGACCCCAAACACATCAAAACTAGGGTTAACATGGACAAAGCAGGCTAACAATAACCATCTGGAAGGGTCCTGACCTCAACCCTAATGAAAATTTGAGGACTATGCATAAAAGCCAAGTCCATGTCAAGAAACCAATTAATTTAGATTAGCTTTGCCATTTCTGACAACTAAATAGGTCAAATATCCACTCAGAAATGTGCCAGAAGGTTGTTGAGGGCTAATGTCAGTCAGTGGTTTCTCTGCAACTTGCTAAAACACTTTTATCCAAATACAGTTTGGGAAATCCACAAATATCTGAGTTTCTGTGATGGTTTTTCTTCAGGTTTGAATTGGAAAAATGTTAAAATTTATTTTAAATTGCACAGCAATAATTGTTTTTACAAACCATTTAGGTCCTATAATGTGTGGTCATTCCACACTGAAAAAAGAAAAGTTCAAAGTAATCATACAAAAAAAAAAAAAAAAAAAAGTTAGTATGACATCTATGCCCTTCATAAGTGTATAAACACTTTTGACCAGAACTGTATTTGTCTTATGCTGAAATTCATGGCTTTTTGCAGCTGTAGCCAAAGATTGTGCATTTTTCCAAGAGAACTATTGTTTCATAAAGGTATATGAGAAATTTTTGGTCAAGTATTTTTTCTCAAGAATCTATTTTTTATCTGTTTTGGCATAGCTTTTTTAGTCTTTTATCCTCATGTATTGATTCTGATTGTTTAGCATGAAAAGTAAATGTGCCATAGAAGTGAAGTCAGCCATACAGGCAAAGTCAGAGTTTTCCCTTTGAAATTGTATGCTTTTAAACTGACCACCAATGATCAGTTTAAGATGCTAAGCAGATCTCTGGAAATGTTTCCTAGGCTTGTTATTTACCTTCTATAATAATCCCTTATGTGTTACTTTTAGTCTCTGTTAAACAAAGGGTTAAGATAAACACCATTGTCACAGAATGGTGTAGATTCATCACGTCTAGCTGGAGGTTAACCTTCTCTGCCAACTATTATTTTAGTCTAAACTTAATTTACCCTCTGTTTTTTTACTGTGAGAGCTATTTAATTAATCCCAGTGTTTAGACTCATTAGCTTGCTAACAATGGGCTGCTGAGACAATAATCCAAAATGATAGCTGTCCTGTGTTAATATGGTCCCCATAGAAATTTACAAAATAATGGTGGGTCCAATGAATTGCTGACAAGCAGTAACCTACCGCCCCTTGCCCAACGTCCTTGAATAATAAAGATGAACACCACTCCCTCCCACAGCTACACTCTGACTTATAAAAGACTCTGCTGATACGTCACAGAGGACCTGCATTCTAACAAGCCTAACTCAGTTTACATCTGATCTCCCTTTAGACACAGACAATAGTAGGAATCTGATTAATCTGGCACATAACTACAGACATATTTGTGGCCCAAATAGATAATATCCACAGAAAACCCCCTGTGTCTCATATGCATTTATTCACCAGCTGATTGCAGGTAAGAATTTCACTTCCCATATTTAAGGTTTCTGCAGGTTTACATGTGTATATCAATCTTAATGTCTTGCCATCTGGCCACATTGCCTTAAGGGTTTTGATGACACTGGGAATAGTCCTGAAAGAAATGCATAATCATAAGGGTGAGGCCTGAAAAACACCAGCAGCGACTACTGTCTCTTACATAAGTTTCAAGTCGATTTTGTTTTCAGAAAATAACCTTGTTCTGACTGGGTGATTTCAGCAGGTGGGTGGTTCTTGGAAGAAACATAACTTCTACTGAATGAACAAATGTTTGCTGATTCCTAGAAGTTACAGAAACACTTAAACACGAGAATCAAAAGGTGACCTTTATGCAGAATAAACTTAAATTTTTTTGAGGAAAGAAATTCATAATGTTGGTCATCCATGCTCCAAAAATTCCGTCTTGCAAAGTCCAATTGCAAACATCCAGCTTATTGGTAAGGTGTTTTTAGAAGGGCCACTGAAGTTTGGATTTGTATGCTGCTTTTACACTGATCAATTATAACATTACGAAGTCCTGCCTAAGAGTATTTTGGTCCCTCTTTTTTTGCCAAGACGCCCCTGACCGTCAAGGCGTTGACTTCACTGGTCCCCTGGAGGTGTGCTGTGATATCTGGAACCAATATGTTACCAGCAGACCCTTTAACCCTGAACTGCCTGAATTTATTTACATTTAAATAGAAATACTGGAATTATATGTGTTTTTGCTGTGAAGCAAATTCTAAATTAGGTAGAGACTGGTAATTTGAATATAGCTCAAGCCTAACTGTAGGTGTTTAGTATGCAAATTAGCAAAATTAGGCATACCTTGTAATAACTCTGATTGTGAGATGGCAGCAAATTGCTTCCAGGACAGTCGTTATGTGTAAAATATGCAACAACAGGCAGGAGGAGTAAAGGTGGGGGTTTTAAACCTAAAAATACTGTGGAAACTGTTGAGCATGGTGGTGGCAGTGAGGGTTTGTTTTGCTCCCATTTGTACTAATGTATTATAAAGACTGGGTGGAATTGTTAAGTTAGAGGACTACCTCCAAATTCTTCCACTTCACATTCAATCAACGGCTAGATGGTATAAACTTAGACATAATTGAATCCTGCCAGCAGATAAGGACCCCAAACACATCAAAATTAGAGTTAACATGAATAAAGCAGGCTAGCATTAGCCTTTTGGAAGGGTCCTTACCTCAACCCTAATGACATTTTAAAGACTATGTTTAAAAGCCAGGTCCAAGTCACAAAACCAACAAATTTAAATGTGCTCTACAATGTCTGATAACAAAATAGGTCAAATATCCAGTCAGAATTGTGCTAAAGGTTTTTGAAGGTTTTTCTGCAACTTGCTAAAATGCTTTTATCCAGGGATGGCCAAAGTCTGTCCTCAAGGGCCGGTACCCTGCATGTTTTAGCTCTTTCCCTGCTTTAACACACCTGAATTAGGTCATTGCAGTTCAGCAAAAGCCTGTTAATCAGACATCAATGGAAATCAGGTGTGCAGCAGGGAAACATCTAAAACGTGCAGGACACCGTCCTCGAGGACCGACTTTGGACACCCCTGCTAATCCAAATTCAATTTGGGATATCTGCATATATTTGAGTTTGTATGTGTCATTTTTTTATCCAGTGTGAATTTGAGGAAATCTAGTTAATTTCAAATTGCACACCAATAATTTTTTTACAGACTATTTTAATTGTTTTCACAAACCAAGTCCTATTTTTCATGGTCATTCCAGACTGAAAAAAGAATGGCTCAAATATTGGTGTACATACACCGCCCTGGCTGTGCCGTGGTCGTGCCAGTAGTCCACAAGTGGTTCAAGTCCCCACCTTTTTCCACCACAGAAAGGCTTGGCTTGGGGTTTGTTGTTGAATGCACCTTTAGAGCAGGGGGTAGGTGGGCGTATAGCGGCCTGTCACAAGTTTCATAAGAGCAGGGGGTCGACTTGGGGGTTATCAACCTCCCTCGTACATATCGGCTCACATGCTTGGCTTCTTGCATGATGAGAAAGGATAATAGTAAATAAAGTTAAGGCAACAACAGAAAACCTAGCAGTATTTATGCTGGGGAGCCTGATTACTGGAATGCTAGACAGGTGAGTAAATGAGCAGGTGAGAGACAGCTGGGGAGAGCAGCGATTTGAGGCACTGCAGGAAGCTACTGGCTTGACCACAGTACACAGAAAATACTCACTAACAAAACATAGTAAACACAGAAACTCCAAATACTACAGATTGTGACAATGTTATGCCTTGTGTTCTCCAGGTGAATGACAAACACCCAACCGTCCATGTGATGCAAAAGCAAATTTGATTCATCAAACCAACATAGGCATCCTGACTGGTTTGACACTATGCATCAACAAACTGTGATGTACTGGCACCATTTATTAACCTTTTTTTGAGTCACAGTAGCTCAAATGATTACCCTTTTTCCTGCTTCACATCATCTTTGATCACATGCTGCCTTATGTATTCCTTCCAATAACAGCTGTAGTGATAAAAAAAATAATAATCAGTTTTATTCACTTACCTGTTAGTGGTCATAATGTGATTCTTAATCAATGTATTACAGGCCGAACTGAATGGTGTAAACTGTTTCTGAGTTGCAGTGTTATAAACGTGGCTATATTTTAAAGGTATTTATTTACCAACAGTCATGGGTTAGCATGGGTTAATTGTTTTGGCTTCAGTGAAAGATGACTCTTTTACTGGGCACAGTGTGCTCATATATTTACTGATATATTACAGGAGAAACATATCGCTCTATCTGGGTTTTCTTAATCCTGCCCGATGAAGATGTCCATATGTCTCAAATTCTGATGTAAACTTTGACTTACAGCTTTCAGTGATTAAATTAGTTAAGTGCAGATAAAAGCAGCCTATGTGCAAGATTTACCACATGTATACGCATATATATATATATATATATATATATATATATATATATATATATATATATATATATATATATATATAGATAGGTAAA